>JAHWGI010001270.1:0-102500 GCA_029379305.1 Frankliniella fusca | reverse complement strand
GCTGGGGCCCTGTCCAGCATCTTTCCAAATCAACTGCCATTTGGTTTGAATATGACGCTACGAGGGAAGCTTTGCAGTCTGTTTCTAGACGGAGACCGTACGGAAAGCGTCTGTTCACCTTATGACGAGACTCGCCTGTACCCGCTGTTTCTTTGAATGCGTAACAGTGTTCGGGCTTGCCTACCACATTCACCCGTAAGGCGCCATGGCCCCTGCAGCTCTGTCGAGTTTGCAATCCCACAACACTGTTACGCATTCAAAGAAACACCCGGTACGCTTGAAGCTATCTGCACCAATGTTAACGCCGTAACACTGTGCTAAGCATGTTAACGCGGTGTTTTCGTTTCGTAGGTGGAACTTTCGGAGGATCAAAAGCAGCTCATGAAACAGCTGAGGACCGCCTGCATGGCCGAGACGGGTGTTGATGAAGGTGAGTGAGGTATCGATACCGACGACCGAGACTAAACAAAAATGGAAAATTTTTAACATCAGACAGTGCCTAACTTCCGCCTTCCTCGTCTCCAGCCACCATTGATGCCTGCAAAAGCGGGCAGTTCGCAGATGATCCTAAACTTAAGGTAGGCAAAGCGTCGTTGTATCGGGGATGTTTCTTTGATTGCGTACAGTGTTCGGGCTTGCCTACCACATTCGCCCATAAGGCGCCATGGCCCCTGAAGCCCTGACGAGTATGCAATCCCGCAACACTTTTATTGACACTTTACGTCTGTCTTACAGTGTTATCTGAAGTGCACGTACCAGCAGATGACTGTGGTGAGTAGTGCCGCTGCCGCTTCGGCTGCACCTGAAGCCTTCAGCGCTCTGGTTTGTCCAGTTTGTCTCTGCCCTATCTATTCTCACGCTCCGTTCCCTTGACGCAGATGGACGACGACGGCGCGGTGGATGCGGATATGATGCTTTCCATGCTCCCTGAGAGTATACAGCCGAAAGCTGAACCAATCCTCAACGCTTGCAAGGATTTGCGTGAGTATCCGCCGCATGCTGCCGAGTAGGGCGATTCGAAAGTTTTTACCTCGGCACCTGTCGTCCAGTATGGTAATTAGCAGACTGCATTGAATGTTAAACAAAATGATAACTCATCGTTTTTTTTTCTATAGGTGGTGCCGATGCTTGTGACAGTGCCTTGGTTTTCAACAAATGCCTGTACGAGAAGGCCCCTGAGGTAAGCACAGACATAGACAGTGTAATGTATCGTTGATAACAAATGACAACATCTTACACTTGTGAATTTCTCATTTCAGTATTACATGGTCGTCTAAGAAATTGCAGGCACTCGTCAAATGACTATTACTTTTCTCATTCAGTGTATGGAATAATTTGATAATGCATGCTCAAGTGCCTTGATGAAAAAAATAAAATAAACATGATTCCTATCGGTAAACCTTTTGTGAACAGTCCCCTCCAAAATTTTGACATAAATAAGAATTCAAGATGAACATTTATTTATTAAGTTAAAACACTTATAAAACTCAAACATTATGAGGTACTGTATTAAATTTACGTCATAGAAATATCATTTAGAAATCTAGGATCAAACAAAGGGAAATAATTATGGTGGACGTTGTGCAGTAGCATAACAGATTGTAACAAATTACAGAGTGTGACAAATAGCACTCTGAGATAAAAGTTGGCAAACATCTTGCATATTTAAAAAGGAAAATTAATAATGCACATTAATAAGAAGTAATGGATTTCACACTACACGGCTAATACTTTTCCAGACTTAAATAAATAATATTTGTACATTTCCATCAGACTAGAACAGACATTTTACCAGGCAAAACAACAAAACTTCCTTGGCATTCTAGATAATCACATTAGTTTTCAAAATTGCAAAAAAACCATAAAAACGTTAAAAAGGTTAAAGAAAAAATTACAATTAACACAACATAAAAATCACTAGAAACTTTAATCTGTAACAAGTATAACATCCAGGAAGGAACGCCCTTCTTTTGAAGTGGACAAAACATTAAGTGGAGAACTGTATACATGTAGGATCACAAAATAGCTTAATCATAACCTATGACTAAATAACTGCGGTTTTACTCGAATGTCTAATGACAAGGTACTGGAATGTTCGGGTGGAAGCCCGGCCTGGGGGAGGGGCAGTGGGAGTGGGGAGGGGGGGCTATAACTGCCAATCACATGATAGTGCGATCACTTCAGGTCCCAGCAGAGGTGCTCGCCGAGCACTCTGCTCTCCGATGGTCCTCGTGGACAGCAGCGGGCTCCTGCTAAATATATGGCACTAAGTCCGTGTTTCTCTCTCTCTCTCTCTCTCTCTCTCTCTCTCTCTCTCTCTCTCTCTCTCTCTCTCTCTCTCTCTCTCTCTCTCTCTCTCTCTCTCTCTCTCTCTCTCTCTCTCTCTCACGCTGAGCCTCCTATTCTCTCGACTTCCTCTGTTCGCCGCGAGGGGAGGGCTCTCTCGCTCCTCACCACGTGAGGCCCCGCTGCGGCTGCGCGCGCAGCGAGCGTCCCTCGCGGACCTGCAGTCGTCACTTCTGCGGGCTGGTCTTGCTGACGGCCACCATGGCCGCGAGCGCGCCGTGCAGCTGCTGGGCCAGCGGCGCCAGCGGCGTCACCGGTGCCTGGCTCTGCGGCGGGGATGCCGAGGGCCTCGGCGCGGGGCCGGTGCCGGGCGGCGCCGAGGCCGTGGAGCCGCGCTCTGCGCCGGCCCACAGGGCGGCAGCGCTGTCCGGGACAGACGTGCTGGCGCCGGGGCCGCTGGGGCCGAGGCCCGGCCCCGCCCGACACACCTGGTGGTGAGTCTCCCAGTCCTTGTGCTGGCAGAACGAGCCGCAGTACCGCGCCACGTTGCAGCCACTGCACGTCTCGTGCGCCTTGCGTCCACAGTTCCAGCAGCTCTGGAGATCAGGAAGTTCACGTCAGACCGTCTCATCATAGGTGATTTGGAGGCACTTCAAAAGAAAATGTTGTCATCCCCAAATCTCACATAACACATCAACGTTTTTTTTCCGTTCCCACTAAGACGATACACATACCAGAGGTGTCCGAAATCCCCGGTCACATTTTGGAAGTGGGCGACCCGCCTGCACCGCTCTATTCAAGAGCCGGGTACCGGCAGTGACAGAGTGGAAGAGGCTGCAGTCCCGGATGGAGCGGTACGGAAGGGTCGCATACTTACAGAAATGCTCAGGGACTTTCGGGTACCTGGTGCATTACAAGCCTAAATTGGTGCACCAAGAAAAGTGTGTTCTTGATTTTTATGTGGACTTAAATTTTTGCCTACACTTGTTCTTGTTGGTAACCAAAATACTTGATATTAGGATAATCTTATTCTTATATCATGTGTTTTGGCTTACATCAAGAACAAATAAATGCAGTCAAAAATTTCAGTCCACAGATAAATCCAGGAACAATCTTTTCTGGGTGTGATACATACGATATTTTACTGAAAATATATTCATGGCTAAAGGTTATAAGAATTATGCTTATGCCGTGCGCTGACTGCACTCACGTTGGCCGCGTGTGCGATGCGCTCCACCGGAGGGGAGTGTCCATTGTGGGGCAGGGCCTGCAGCGCCTGCAGCGCGCCCAGAGATTGCACGGCTGGTACGGCGGGCACGGCCGGCACGGCCGCGAACGGCGCCAAGCGCCGCTCCAAGCTGGCGCGCTCCGCCGCCACGAGCTCGGCAGCCTGCGCCTCGGCCGCGGCCACGGCCCGCTGGATCTCCAGCACCGCCTGTCGGCGCACCTCGTTCACGGCCTCTTCTGCGAGAGGGAAGGGTTTCGTTCAGAGACAGTAAAGCGCGCATGATTTATTTCGCAAGAAAGGCTGCACTCGTCTGACCTGCCCGCCGCTTGAGCTCGGCGATGCGCTCCTCTGTATCCTGCAGGGTCCTCGCTAGGATATCGTCGACGGCTGCCTTGACCTGCCGGGACACTCCGACGGCTGCGCTGGCCGAGCCGAGCCCGCCGCCGACGCCGTTCTCCTGCGGCACGGTCTCGGCGGCGCTGGTGCTCCGCTGCTGCAGGATGGCCAGCGCGTGTTTCGTTTTCTCCACCATGCTCAGGACGCAGTTCAGCATCTACAGATAGGACAGAACGGCATGGTGTGACAGTGACGGCATCGATATGAATTAAGTAACGAGGCGTCTCCTGCTCGGTCGCTCACCACGTTGATGTTCTTCCACTCCTCCTCGTTGTGGCCGCGCTCCTCGGCCTCCTTGGACAGCTGGGCGTGCTGCGGGGCGTGCTGTTGGTGCAGCTGCAGGTGCGGGATGGGCGGGATATGCCTGGCGCGCGGCTGCAGCACCCCGCCGGCCACACCGCCCCCGCCCCGCACTACGGCACGCATGTCGCCCCGTTCCCTCTCCCTCTCTCTCTCCCGCTCCCTCTCTCTCTCCCGTTCCCGCTCTCTCTCCCGCTCCCGCTCTGCGGCTCTTTCCAGCTGCGCGCTATGCGTCCGCTTGGGCCACGCCGACAGGTTCTCGGCCTCATCGACGTCATCCAGGCTGAGGGGGTTAAAAATCAATTGTGAAGAAAATGTCAAGCCTAATTTTTTGTTCATTAATATTCGATGCTAAAAGAATTTTCTGTCTATTTTAAGACGCGAGATTCGTCCGTTAGCAGAGGCGACCGATCCCCTCCGCGCTCATACCTGTCCTGGGCGGTGCGCTTGCTGGGCTGCTTGCCGCCCGCGGCCTCGGCGTGGAAGATGTCGAGCGCCTCTCCTGGCGTGGACGCGCCAGGGTCCAGCAGCAGGTGCTCGTGGTGCCGCAGGTACTGCAGCGCGCTCTGCGGGTCCAGAACGAGGCCAGTTTAGCTCGATGCGCTCACACCGACCCTCGCCAAGCTTCTCAGACTCACTCACCTCGCCAGCGGCCTTGGCTAGCCCGTGGAGCTCCCGCTGCAGGGCCGGCAGCTGGCCCCGCAGGAATGGCAGCACGAAGCCGCGCAGCGGAAAGTTGGTGACCTCCTGCAGGGCGTGCTGGAACTCCTCGACCGTCAGCCCGTTGGCCTGCATGAGCACAAGCAAGTTAGAACGCACCGCACATGGCCCTGCCCGGCGCGGCGCGGGCGCGGCACACTCGCCGAGCTGCGGGCTTAGCGAGAGGGGCCGCCCGGCGGGGTAGAGCGGGGCGGGGCGGGGCGGGATGGGGCGGACGCCAAAGTATGCGGGCGTGAAAACATTGCTCTGATACTGTGGCTGGTCCGCATGCGGGGCCCGGTTCCGGTGTGCCTACGCTGCGCCCCGAACCGCCCGGCTGCCCGGCCCGGCTTACACTCTGCGGAGCGCCCAAGCGACCCTGGCCGCCGCCACGTTCGTGTGATCGCATCTCGGGAAGCACACATCCCGCTCCTGTCCGCGCCTTACGCCCCACGCCACCACAGTCCGCCTGCGGCTGATGTGGAATTTCGATTCTCAATGCGGCGCGGCCGCCTTGCAGTCCTTTTGCAGCCCCGCCTGCTGCTGTTACTCACCACGAGGCTGAAGACGAGGCTGCGCACGCGTTCACCGGTGTCCGGGGAGATGTCGGCGCCGAACTGCACGAGCGTGGACAGGAAGCGCTTCATCTTGGCGAGCGAGCGCGCGGGGGACAGGGAGGCGGCGGGGAGGGGGCCTCCGGACCCGCCGGACCCCGCTCCGGCGCCCCCCGGGCCATCCCGGCCCGGCCTGTCCGAGAGCGATAGGGAAAGCGGCTGGCTGGGCGGGGAAGCGCCACCTGCGGGAGAAAAAGGGAGAGCGATGGGACGGGTGGAGTCAGCAGAACTACTTTTAACTATGCAAATCAAGCGAGAGGCCCGCGGGGTGAGGCCCGGGGCGGAGGGCCGGCGGCTGGTGACGGGAACCCAATCCAGCGGCCGGGGCTGTTTCTGTTTAGCGAGGGGTCGCTGCTCTTTGGGACGTGCACTGACAGCAGCACCACAACCGGCACTGACACCAGTGCCAGCAACGCCGCCATCAACCGACTCAGGCATACCAGAACCGACACCACGACTAGCACAGGGATCGGGACCAGCACCACCACGAGGGAAAAAACTCTGAAATTTTTGTACACCTCGTAGTTCAGTAAAATTCATAAACGTTTATAAGAATTTAGAAAAATTCAGAAAAAATCAAAACACTTTGGAAAAATTCAGGAAAATTTTAAGAAATTCAGGTAACATTCAAGTGAAAATTCACAAAAATTCTATTCAAATTCATAAAAATTTACAAGATGTGTACTCCAAATTTCGGGGTTGTTTTCCCCTCGGCCTCAATCACCGGGACCGCAGGACCGAACGCGCCGCAGTTCTCACCTGCATTCCTGTCGGGGCCGGGTGAGCCCCCGTTGAGCAGGCGGCTGCTGTATCCGTTGACGCCCAGCGCGCCGGTCGTGGCGGGGCCGCACGATGCCGGGGTGGCTGGACGCGGCGACTGCAGCGGCGAGCGCGCCGCGTCACGCTCACGGTCACGCTCGCGGTCACGCTCGCGGTCACGCTCACTGCCCCCGGGGCTGGCTGGCGGGGGCGAGCCGCTCGGGGAGCGACTCCCTGCCTTGTGTGCGGGGCCTATTCACAGAATGAGGAATAAGGTGTTTGGTGTGCATAGCAATTCAAGGTAGACACATACCGAGGGGTCCTTCACTATAAATTCAAACATGCGCCGATTTTTCTGACTTTTCTGGTGTTTTGTAAGTTTCCATTATTTTTCATGATTTTTTTTTCATTTCTTTTTTAAATATTTTTTCTTGATTTTTCCCCCTTGATCTTTACTTGATTTATAAAGTGCCTTTTTGAAGGGTGTACACTGATATTTTTTGGGGGAATGACACCTCGAGACACACGACGTCAAAACCGTCCAACGCTGCGAGCCATAAGTGCGTCGACACACACTGCAACAAAAGTGTTCAACTGGCGTGCACATTAAAGTGTTGAACACTGCGTTGCACACTTTTAGGTGTTTGACTAGAAATTTGCATACTAAAAAGTGTTAAACAGTCAATTTGAACATTTAGACGGGTTAAACGTGAAGGTTAGGGAATTAGGGAAAATTGTTGAATTTTGGTGGATTAATGTACGTCCCGAGGGGTCGACCACTTGAAATTTTTGTGTACATGGAACATATTCCACTTGGAATATCTGGAATATTTTTGGAATATCTGGAATATTTTTTGGAATATGTGGAATATTTTTTGGAATATGTGGAATATTTTGGGAATATCGCGAATATGTTGGAATATTTGGAATATTTTTGGAAATATTTAATCGATTCTTTCATTTTTCTGTGCAATGGAAAGGGTGGCGTGAAAATATAGAAAATTTTTGCGGCAGTAAACCTCCCGAAGGAGGTTGCGGTTCCCGCCAGGCACAGGGCTTTAACCCCCTGTGGCAGCCAACTGCTTCGGTGTTCCATGGGAACCGGCGCTTTGCTGACTGCGATCCTATCGCGCAATTCGACAGATTTGATCCCCGTACCACCATTGGCCTACCCCTAGAGGTACGAGCGGTGTCAAGGGCGTTAGACTTCCAGATCCCAGTTTCAGAGGCCTTACCTCAGAGGGGTACGCGGGATTCGAACCCACAACCCCGAGTGCCGACACATAGCCAGAACTGGAAGCGACCCAACGCCCAAAGCCACCGAGCCAACGGCGGTGAGACGTGTTTAACTTCTATTTGACCTGCCATCCAGCAGCGGCCAAAGGGAATGTGAAGCGTGAAAAACACTTTTCCGAGTGGGAGTCGAACTTACGACCACTCAGTCCGGTGTAGCGCGCTCTACCAACTGAGCCACGACGCCTCGATGACTGTACAGTACGACGGGTTCGAGTCGTATTTGCCCTGTCCTCCTGGCTGGAGGCTGCAGGATGCGGCAAATACGACTCGAACCGGTAGCACCGAAAAACCATCGAGGCGCCGTGGCTCAGTTGGTAGAGCGCGCTTCTCCGAACCGAGAGGTCCGAAGTTCGACTTCTACTCGGAAAAGTTTTTCGCGCTTCACATTCCCTTTGGCCGCTGCTGGATGGCAGGTCAAATAGAAGTTAAACACGTCTCACCGCCGTTGGCTCGGTGGCTTTGGGCGTTGGGTCGCTTCCAGTTCTGGCTACGTGTCGGCACTCGGGGTTGTGGGTTCGAATCCCGCGTACCCCTCTGAGGTAAGGCCTCTGAAACTGGGATCTGGAAGTCTAACGCCCTTGACACCGCTCGTACCTCTAGGGATAGGCCAATGGTGGTACGGGGATCAAATCTGTCGAATTGCGCGATAGGATCGCAGTCAGCAAAGCGCCGGTTCCCATGGAACACCGAAGCAGTTGGCTGCCACAGGGGGTTAAAGCCCTGTGCCTGGCGGGAACCGCAACCTCCTTCGGGAGGTTTACTGCCGCAAAAATTTTCTATATTTTCACGCCACTCTTTTCATTGCACAGAAAAAATGAAAAAAAAAAAATTCTAACGCTAACGCGTTAAACGGCCCCCTAGGTTTTAACAGTTATTTTAGAATGAGAAAGACTTAGATAATATTAATTAAGAACGCTGTCTGAAAACGAAACCATAAATTTCCTCCGCCCCACATTTGTCACTCATACTGTTGCCCGGCGTGACAGATTTCAAACGCTGCCGGAAACAATCACCATAAAAAAAAACAAAGATGCAAACCACGATTTTTGGTAAGTAACTGAATATACCACGGTCCTCCTTCCTCCCCTGCGCGCCACGCAGAGGGGCAGAGGGGCCGAGCGCCCGAGCACCCGAGCCTGCGACAATGCCGATTCGGCTTGGCTCGCCGGCACTCCTGGCCGCAGGGCAAATAACGTAGGCTAGACAATCCGCAGCCAGCTGGGGGAGGCGCCGCCGCCTTCGACAGAACGGAGCGCATTTGAGGTGTGAGTGCCCAGTCCTGTCGTTTCTAGGTTCTAGACTGGGACTTCCACTCAACAAAAGAAGGCCGGTGGCCCGGCTGGGGGAGGCGCCGCCGCCTCCGACAGAACGGAGCGCGTTTGAGGTGTGAGTGCCCAGTCCTGTCGCTTTTATGGTTCTAGGCTGGGACCTCCACTAGCGCACCAGCGGCTTTTTATTTTAGCTGAACGATATGTTAGACAGCCGAAATGAATGTAAGCAGTTTTAGACATGCGGAAATCGTTTTTCAAAGTTTCAAGGAGGTTCAATCAGTAGGTAAAAAATAGGATTCGTAAAATTATTTACGTAAATACACACCATTTCAAGAATTCTGTTCACCAGATTGAATTCAAACTTACCAAAACGTTTTCTGCTGTTGCAGAAACAATATTTACGCATTCAGCTCGACTTGTCAACGTTTTGATAACTTTATACGATGATTTAAAGTCGCGAGGTGGGAGCCTCAGCCCCCGGCCGTGGCGGCCATGGTTGGAGAGGGCCAGCGCGGGGCCGGCGGGCCGGCGACACTGCGCCTCACGCGTCCACCTCAAACCAACCTAGAATATATATTTGGCAAGTTTTGAATTTAATGACGACGTTATGTTGCAGGCCTTTAGCTCACTGTTATGGGAGCCACTACACAGTCACAAGGATTACAGAGGCAGACACAGAGGCAAATCGTGAATTTTATGCGCCTCGCATTTCTAACACGAACATGGCGCCGAGCCGGCCAGCTGTCAACAACGCGCCTTGACAACCACTAAATCGAACCGCCAGCCTAGAATTAAAGGGTTCTAGTTTCACATTTGCCACACACTTACCATTAAATGAAATAGAAATTAAAAATATTTGGTCAAAACGCTCTGTGAGAGCCCAAATCGTCAATTTTATCCGCCTCATATTTAAGACACAAACATGGCGCCGAGCGGGCCAGCTATAAACAACGCCGGCTTGGTGTCCACTCAAACCAACACAAAATATATTTTGCTAGTTTTAGATTAAGTAACTAGGTAAAATGATGTTGCAGGCCTTAAGTAAACAACGGTGCAAGCCTCCCCGCATTAACACGGAACTCAAGGGTTGTCCTATTTGTATCTTTCAGTGAAAACATGAATTGAGGATTTACTCTGAGGTTGGCGGTAATGTCACAAGCCCCGCCCACGGCGAAATTACAGTCCCAGCCAACAATCAGGAGCCGGAGCGGCTAGCTAGTGGTCACGTTTGAAAGTCTCCTGGTGGTGAACCCTTTTACATGGCGTGAATCCGCAACGATTCTGACGTGACCACTTTGTGCGGTGAAACTTTTGGATATCGAGGTACAAAGCAACAGGCGGCCGTTTTTATTGGTTGTATTTTCGCGCGAAACATTTCTATTGGCCAGAGCATTTTGGAGGGTGTCAATTTTGGCTCGGCACAGGGTGCTCGGCTCGCAATTACCATAGAAACGGAGGATGCAAATTCATTTTATGCAAAAACGTATAGACAGCTTGACATCATACCTATCTCAATAATTTTCTGATTTTTCGTAGTATTTTTCATTGTAATCTTGTACGAATCGCTTCGACACGATTGGCTGCGCCCATAAGGGGCCATAGTCCAGAATAATAAAAAATTCTAACGCTAACGCGTTAAACGGCCCCCTAAGTTTTAAAACTAGCCACAGAATGAGAAAGAACTTAAGTCAGAACTATTAGTGAGAATCACATCACGAATTTCATCCGCTAAACAGAAGTCCCAAAAATTGAGCTATTGTTTTCTTCTTTTTTGGTCAACTAACTGAATATACCACGGTCCTCCTTCCTCCCCTGCGCGCCACGCAGAGGGGCAGAGGGGCCGAGCGCCCGAGCACCCAAGCCCCGAGCTGGCGACAATGCCGATTCGGCTTGGCTCGCTGGCACTCCTGGCCGCAGGGCAAACGGGCATACGTAGGCTAGACAATCCGCAGCCGGCCGGGAAGGCCGGCGCGGGGCCGGCGACACGGCGCCACACGGCGTCCTTCCTCAAACCAACCTAGAATATATTTGGCAAGTTTTAAATTTGGTGACGACGCTAAATTATGTTGCAGGCCTTTAGCACACAGTTATGGAAGCCACTACACATTCACAAGGAACACAGAGGCAGACACAGAGGCAAATCGTGAATTTTCTCCGTCTCACATTTCCAACACAAACATGGCGCCGAGCGGGCCAGCTGTCAACAACGCGCCTTCACAACCACTAAATCGAACCTCCAGCCTAGAATTAAAGGGTTCTAGTTTCACATTTGCCACACACTTACCATTAAATGAAATAGAAATTAAAAATATTTGGTCAAAACGCTCTGTGAGAGCCCAAATCGTGAATTTTATCCGCCTCATATTTAAGACACAAACATGGCGCCGAGCGTGCCAGCTATAAACAACGCCGGCTTGGTGTCCACTCAAACCAACACAAAATATATTTTGATAGTTTTAGATTAAGTAACTAGGTAAAATGATGTTGCAGGCCTTTAGTAAACAACGATGCAAGCCTCCACGCATTAACACGGAACACAAGGGTTGTCCTATTTGTATCTTTCAGTGAAAACATGAATTGAGGATTTACTCTGAGGTTGGCGGGATTGTCACAAGCCCCGCCCACGGCGAAATTACAGTCCCAGCCAACAATCAGGAGCCGGGGCGGCTAGCTAGTGGTCACGTTTGAAAGTCTCCTGGTGGTGAACCCTTTTACATGGCGTGAACCTGCAACGATTCTGACGTGACCACTCCGTGCGGTGAAACTTTTGGATATCGAGGTACAAAGCAACAGGCGGACGTTTTTATTGGTTGTATTTTCGCGCGAAACATTTCTATTGGCCAGAGCATTTTGGAGGGTGTCAATATTGGCTCGGCACAGGGTGCTCGGCTCGCAATTACCATAGAAACGGAGGATGCAAATTCATTTTATGCAAAAACGTATAGACAGCTTGACATCATACCTATCTCAAAAATTTTCTAATTTTTTGTACTATTTTTGATTAAAATTTGTTGTAAATCGGCACGACAGGATCGGTTGCGGCCATAAGGGGCCATCGTCAAGCAGATTAAAAAACTCACGGGCGTGAGCAATAGGCACCCCTAACGGGGGCCTAAAAACTTTCTGGCGAAAGCAATAGGCACCCCTAACGGGGGCCTAAAAATCGATTAAATCTGTTAAGTATTGTTTGTGACCCTTTTTATTGGTGTAAGCTCATATTTTAACGGTTTGATCCTTGCAAGATAGCGCGCGTCATAACTATAAGGTAAATTCGAGTTTTTGAGGGCCGCTTCTCCGGCTGCGGAGTTCGGAGACCAAAACTAATCGTATTCTCTGGCAGTGCCTCGACAGAAGATGCTTTTATAGAAAGATGCGTTCATGTCCATACGCATAGCGTAGGCCTTACCCGGGGGTCTAGGGGTGCTCTGACTACTACATCCATATGATGTAACCACCGTAGATTATGTTGGAATACCGGGAATAACTTACTGTTGGATTAAATAGAATCCGGAAAATCAGGAGTATATGTGGAGCAGGAATATGTGGAATATTACTAGAATATGTCTGGAATATTCGGAATATTTGGAAAATTTAGGATATTTTTTGAATATTTGGAATATTTTAGAATATCTGGAATATGTTGGAATATCTGGAATATTTTTGGAATGTTTGGAATATTATTGGAATATTTTTTAATGTGTACATGGAATATCCAAGTGGTCGACCCCTCGGTACGTCCACGATAGATCCACGCATCCACGTGGAATCCACGTTACGTTTCCCTTTGGGACCATAAAGTGTTCAAATTTACCGATCAACACTTTAAAGTATGCAAACACTGGAAAAACAAAGGTAAGACTTAATGCCTCTCTAGGGGTGTGGAATTTTAATGCCTTTGCAAAGGCACGAAATTGTCCAAAGGCATTAAAATTTAACACCTTTGGGCAGTTTTAATGCCTTTGCAGGGGGGTAATTTTTTATGCCTTGGTAAAGGCATTAAAACCCTTCTCGTCCTACCTTTGTTTTTCTAGTGAATTTCCTGTCAAGAGATAAAAGTATGCAACGAAGTGTTAATCACTTCAATACGCACGCCAGTTGAACACTTTTATTATCAGTGTAGGTCTTCGGTGGTTTAAATAAAGAAATACACGCTGTAACATTCATCCAGTTACGGTAAGTTGCCTAACTTGAGATGGCCATACATCGCACCTCTCACGCATCTTCTCGTCAGCCTGCAGCGCTTTATGGCGACTAAACAAGTACACTTAAAAACTAAATTTAAATTTAGCTCAGCCAAAATGGAAAATCGTCGATCGATGAAGGATGCAGGTTTCCGTATTGGGACGAGGAAGCGACGATTCACAAGGTGTAGCAAGAAGCACTTTATGTCCTGGATGCAGGAGCGGATACAGGGAGCATTGCCCCCCCCCCTCCCTTCCAAGGTCTTCACAAACCGCCTGATGGGAAGGCAACATGAGTTACAATCCGCCTGAATGTAGGCAAAAAGCACGGCTTTGCCCCGCCCATAGTAGTCGGTTAGGCTAGGTCCGCCCCTGCCTGGATGTCCTGGCACAATTGTGGTCATGATCGTGAATCTCTTCACAGTCCAAGTGCGCTCATGGTCTCGAGTCTCGTCTCGAGGCCGATTGCTGGGGACCAAGTGAGATCTGCTCCAAAATGATTTAAAACTCTACTTCGGGGAGCTCAGGGTACACCAGGCCAGCCGGGGCTTTGGCGAGACGGGTCACAATAGACCGAGAGCGAGCGAGAGAGAGAGAGAGAGAGAGAGAGAGAGAGAGAGAGAGAGAGAGAGAGAGAGAGAGAGAGAAGGGGGGCAGGGGAAGTGTGCCCAGAGTTTAATTTGCACAGCATAGCGTAGCGTTGGTGGGGATGACGGATAGGAGGGTGGCGGTGGTGGGGTAGGAGATTGAAGCCATCAACGAGAAAACAATGGCAAACTGCCGCTGTGTGCGACCTTTTTATTTTATTATTATTATTATCATCAATATTCACCGCAAATAACCAGGCGTGGCGGCTACAACACGCATAGGGAGGCAAAAAATACAAAACTCACATCGGCACACGTTGGATGTTGGGACGGTCCTGGGGCCGCGGCCTGAACTGAGACTTCTTTACGTTGAGAGAGGTAGGGGAAAAATTGCAGAGGCGAGAGCAAAATCTCAGCCTTTCATTTGTCAATTTCTTGTCGAAAATATGACAAATACTTGTGTGATAAATAAAAGCATCAAGGTACGACATCGCTCTAGATCGACCAACGTGCCGGGTTGTGGCAACACGTTTGCATGCTCGACACACACATGTGTGAGAGAGAGAGAGAGAGAGAGAGAGAGAGAGAGAGAGAGAGAGAGAGAGAGAGAGAGAGAGAGAGAGAGAGAGAGAGAGAGAGAGAGAGAGAGAGAGAGAGAGAGAGAGAGAGATCCCACATACACTTACACTTTTCCTATTCATCTTCGTGCAAAGTTTGAAGCCCCTGCTGACGTAACGCCTTTCGCTATTCGAAAACTTTCCAAACTGACCGGGCCACGGCCCAATCGGCCAGGGCGCCCCGCTGCAACCGCATGCCCAGGCCCCGCCCCACCATGGAGACGAGCGTTTGATTGCGTCAAACGAGCCGAACAAAACTAGAATACATTTCAGTGACAGGGCAGAGCTCTGGCGTGTGGGAGTGGGGGCACACGGAAGGGCGGGGAGGAGGCCCGGTCGAGAGACTAATTAGTAAACGATTGCTCCGGTGGTGGGCCCCTTGGCACCACCCCCACCGCGCCACCAACCTCCTTGCTCCACCACAACACGAAGATCGGAGATTTATTTCGCTGCCAAACTCGCCCACTCGCCCCCCAGCCACGCATGACATGCCTCTGCATACGGCCTATCTCTCTCTCTCTCTCTCTCTCCCTCTCCCTCTCCTTCCCTCCCTCCCTCTGAAGAAATCAACTGCTGCAGAAATGGCAGATCAGAGCAGCTTGAAAAACCTACACTGTTAAAAAAATAATCTGAAAATTCAGTCAATTTTGTCTGAAGCAAAATTAGAAACTTAAGTCTGAAAATTCATACTAATATTTACTCTGAATGTGGTTTTCAGACATCTAGTCTGAATTACAATTCATATCCCCAAGTCTGAATATTTGGAAGGTGAAGAAAATGTAATTTTCCCTCCTTGTGCTCGCTGTCTGTTTCCTTCTTACTTCTCGTGCTTAAGATTCTCAGTACTCACAAATTGAACACTTTCTTTTTACCTTACCTAAAGTCGAACCCTGAACACACGATTGGTAACTCTACCTCCTTGACCACTCGGCCACGAAGACAGCACTGGAAGAGGCGCGTCGGCTACCTGCCTAGTGCGACCTGTGCGCTCCGGACTTTGCCGCGTAGCGAACAGCCAATGGATGTTTGACTTTACCTTCTGCGGACATCATAACTGCGCACATCTTTTCCTAATATGCTCTTTGCGTTTTAACTATTAGTAATATTGCGACGTCATTAGTATCTTTGGGTTGCACAAAAATTCATCAGTAACATCTACTGACACACACAAAATTTACATGCTTGATCGTTGTGGGAATATCTGAAACAATGTGATTTCACATTCTCTGACTGAATATTCATACTTATCTAGTCTGAAATACCTTTGTCAGAATACATTCTCTGAAAATTCAGAGTATTTGGTCTGAGTTTAAAGAAACTCAGTCTGAATTTAGAGGAATTTCTGATTAAGACCAGTCAGTATCAATTTTCCGACCTCGGTATTAGAATTTCGATGAATTGATATGAAAACTCGTTTCAGACAGCCTAGTCTGAAAAAGTTCGTCTGAATTTTCAGATTTTTTTTAACAGTGTACACTGTTAAACCAAGTGTGCAACTGCTCAACACTTGTAAGTGTGCAACTTCCAGTCTAACAAGTACAAGTGTAAAACTCGGCAGTTGTGCCATTACAAGTGTCATACACGTCAGTTGCACATTTGTAAGTGTTCAACTCGACAGTTGTGCACTTGCAAGTGTTCAACAAGGGAAGTGTTGCACGCGACAGTTGAACACTCGCATGTGTTTAACGCAGGTAACTGTACGCTTGAATGAAGCATGTAGTTACGCTTGAGGGCGTTACGCTTGAAATCAAGCGTACGAAAGAAATTCTTCCATACATTTAGGTAGGACGAATAGGAGCGGATAGACCCATTACGCTCGATTTCAAGCGTAACCCACACGGAAGATAGACATCTATAGATGATCGACCATCCTCTAGCCCATCTCTTTTGGTAGATTTCTAGAGATAGACATCTATTGGACATCTATTAACCGTCTTGCTATCGACGAATGTGTGTATGAGGGTCTAAACTAGGTCTGCCTTTAGATGTGCCTAGACCGTACAAACATAGACATTTCTTCACACTACTAATAGACGTCTTTAATTAGATGTGCGTAGACTGTTTATGTGGAGATGTGATGGAGGCAACTAATCCACGTCTTCATTTAGATGTGACGGAACCAGACGGTTCAACTTTGAGTAATTATTTGTGAGCGGGTATTGAAGGCCTAGAGTTGTATCTAATATCTTTAAAAAATGGAGAGTTTTAGGGAAGTATACAATTTATCTGCCATGTGGTTATGAACTTCCACATTGTCTTAGTATTCATATATCTACATTTGATCTAAATTACGTCTATGCTCCATCTCCATCTATACGTGCCGTTCAATACCATGGGTGAACGGGATATTTTGAAAATTTGGACAACAGTTCGCTTGGCCCTGCCTTAGTGGAGGGGCAGGGAAGAACTGCTTTAGCTGTCGAACGACGGCAAAACTCTGTTACACGGGAGATTCTGAAGTGCGTGCGTGTCGCCAAGAAATGCCGCTAGGTGGCGTCACGGTCAGAGCGTCACATGCAAAACCGATTCTTTCCCATTAAAATCACATTTTGACAAAATACTAACATTTAATTTTACGCTTTGTGTTGTATAAGACAAATCCGTTTGTGCCTGTGCAGGTTTTATGTTTAAATCGTAAACCACGCGCCAGAAATAATTGGTTCAACTTGAACGCGCGCAGGTCCCTGATCCGTCTCCCTGGTTGGGTACGGCAACGTCCTCTTTCTCCATAGTTAGATCAGACAGCGAACTACATGGATTCGATAATTTTTTGGAGTTAAGACTTTGACTTTCTTTTTATCGAGAGTCGTAGCAAAACTCTCCAGAGCGAGCTTGATGGAAGGTTGAGGTATTCCTCTGACGAAAGTGTTTGGGTGTACTACTCTGGGTATACCTTACGGTAAGACTTCACATTCGAGTAAAGGAAATGATATGCGTTAGAAGGCAAACTATCAAGAGCAAGAAAGAAGAAAAGAAGGGAAGAGAAACCGGAAGTATGATAACGTTAAAAAAAGAATGGCCGTCTACACATCTAATTTTGTAGACGTCTAAATCTGGGAACGAAAGTGTGCACTTAGATCATCTAATAGATGTCTTTGCTAGACATCTATTAGATGATCTTTCATCTATACATAGACTTCTAAAAGATGTCTATTAGTCGTCTATTTTCTCTGTGGGAATCTCAGTAAGGCTTGTAAACGGGGCGAGAGGCTACGCCCTAGTTTTACCAGTGATAAAACTAAAACTAAGAACTGAAGTTCATGACGATGCGGATGCGGATGGGGTATGTCTTATCACTTTTACCTCGAGCGACAAATTTTCATCCACACTGAAAAAAAAAAAGAAAAAAAAAACACGGTTTTGCACCGTCAATTATTTTGACAATTTCAAACCGTTATTTCACTGTGCCAGGTACAGTAAGTTTACAATATCAAACCGTTCTTTCACACCGTACTTTACTATATACAGCCGCACCCTTGGCCGCACTTTAGGGGTCGTCCACATATTACGTCACGCGATTTTGGGCACTTTTTGACCCCTCCCTCCCCCCATGTCACGCACCGTCACGATAGACGACTTGTGACGTCACATTTTCGATCTTTTTGCACCCACATATAATTTAAAAGAAAGCGCTACGCCGATAATAAAAGTTTATAGTGTTGAATGTTTACAGTGCTGCAAGTTAATAATTAGCGCAAGGTAAGTACACTTCTTTTAAGCAGTCGAAAATGTAATTGACTTTCGACGCCCGTCCGCGTCTGCTCCCTGCACCCAGACAGCAGCTCGCTGGCCGAAATCGCGTGAAAAAATCGTGGAAACGAGTGAACTTTGTTGTTTAAAACTCTTTTCTTTTTTTACGAAAATGTGACGTCACATCGCTCGACACCCCCCCTCCCCCTATGTCACGCGGCGTCACGCTTGCCGAACCCCCTCCCCCCCTAAGCGCGTGACGTAATATGTGGACGACCCCTTACGGCAGAATTAACGGAACCGTACTGTAAAATCAAATCATCTTAAGGCACGGCACTGTTACTTCTGCTGTACCGTAGCGTATTCTGTAAAATCCATGCCGTTAGCCGTTATTCTCGCCGTTGTTTCACAGTGGGAATGATGTTTTTTTTTTTTTTTTTTTTTTTTTTTTTACAAATCATAGCAATCAAAAGACTGAGTAAACGCAGAGAAGAGCTTGAGAGGAATTATGTAGTTGCAAAACGATTAATTTTCAGTTGAAAAATGTGCAAAGTTTAAGCGCTAATAGGGCGTTGAGCAAGTGGAGTACAAATAATGAAATGGCAGATTAAACAGTCGACATCACTCAATGGCTCGACTAGGCTGCTAACAATGCAACGGTTGGTGAGAAATTAAAACGGCCTCTGTTTCTTCCCGTAATCCATCCCGAAGCAGACAGAAATGCGCTTTTTGCGTGCGAGCGCCTGTGTTCTGACCCTAGCCAGGCCGTCCCGGGCCCGGGCCAGCACGTGCTGGGCTGTCATGTTATTCTTTGTCAGCTACGCTTCCAGCGCGCAACCGTTTGTTCTGCCCCGCCCGTCGAGCGCCCCCCCCTCCCCACATCGCTATGCAATGTGGCACTTCTTTTCCCCGCCGCTTTAAAATCGGCCGTCATGATGACTGCGTACATGACAGCGAGGCGAACGCCGTTAGCAGCGTATGTTGTGGTCTGCGCACTGCACTGCTAAAACCTTTATGCTGATTTTCACTATTATCTATACAATGAAGAATCACCGTAAGCATTTATCACTGCGTACAGTGAGCGTTCAACGATGAAGTTTAATATTATGAAATGATGTCGTCAGTGCTAGTGAAACAATCCTAGATCAATCCGCCGCGGCCAATCCGCCCCCTTCCGTCTCTCCCTTTCACAGCAGTGAAGGGGAGGGGGCAAAACCCGACGCAGTGAGCACCGCGAGCACCGCCACTCCCCAACGCAACTCAAAGCGAAACATTGCCAAGCGAAATTGAATGTCAATCCCAGGGTGGCTTGCACGTTACCGAACTCGCCGCGCGGCGCAGCGGCCCGCCGCCCCGCCGCCCCGCCAGCCCCGCTAGCCCGCTGCTGCCCCTGCCGGCCCCATCACGTCCCGCCCCCCGGTACCACGCACCGGGGCTGCACATTCAAGCCGCCTTTATTGGCGCTGAGGATAAGATACAGCTCGCCTCTCCTGCTCTCCCGATCCGCAGCCGGCGCCTCGGCCGGCGCCCCGCCCCGCCCCGCCGACCGCCGCGGAGTCCTGGCCGTGGTCAATAAGGAGTCGGTGCGCTTGTCCGGCTGGCACACGTGGGCGGCACGTGTACGGAATGGCATGGCCAGGGTCGGACGTGGTGGGGCTACAGGGCAGGGCGGGGCAGGACGCCGCCGCATCGGCCGAGGATCATCCGCAGCGCGGCACTGTCTATGAGTGCGTGCGCGCGCGCGCTTGTTCGTGTACACAGTTAAACATAGTTGTTGAGAAACTAGTCCTTCTGTGATGACCGTGTTGCCGTGTTGTTAGTGAACAACCAAAGTTTTTATTATAAAACAAAAATGTTTGTTGTGAATTCAAAACAAGAAATTTCTTGTAGCTCAACAATTTTTCTTGGAACTAATGAACAACATTTCCTGTGACTGAACAACTCTATTAAACCTCACTTATTTCGTTGTTGGCGGACAACATCGTTGTTGCATTACAAGTTATGTTGTTGTAAAACAACACGTGTCATTGCTATAAACATTGACAGCAAATTTCCGGAAATTTACAACGATTTTTTTGACAGTGAAGGCTGTATGTCACATGTTACTCTCGGCTCTCTCTCGGTGCCTTTAAACCCTGATCGCTGCAGCTCTCTAGGTCAGCATGCTGAAAGTGAGCGGCATACGCACGTGTAGCTCAGGAGGGAAGAGGATGCCTTTGGTAATAATAGTAATACACACTAGCAGAAGGCAACCCTCTGCATAGTACTTTCTAAGGACGACAGGGCATTACTCGGAGCGCCGGCCCTGGATTGAGCCGTACTGAACGGGACCAGCCAAATTACCATGTATGGCAATCTCGTATCGCAGCGGACTAGAGCAGCGTCATCAGCAGGGTCCGTGCGAGGCGGGGAGGGGGGAAAGCATACGTGCCGCGCTGCAGCGTAAAGGCTTTCAGATAAAAAAAAAATCGTTTACCAGTAGAGAGTACGGGACGGGGACCCCGCCAGCACCACTAGCGCGTCACATGAATGCTAAGCAGGGATGGTCGTCCACCCCTTGCCTGGTCGGTGCGGGCGGCGGCGAGGGCAGCGCGGAGGCCTGCCGCTGGACAAGCTTGTAGCCGCCCGGCAGGCGGGCCGCCGGGGCGCACGCGTGTCCACCGGCCGGCCTACCCGGAGTCTCACAGGCGCGCGGTGCCGCTGCGGCGTCTGTCGTCGAGGGGTCCTTTACTACAGATGAGAGTGTACACCGATTTTTCTAGTTTTTTTATTTGTTTCGTGATTTTTCGTTGACTTTTACTGATTTTTCCTGATTTTTATCTTGATTTTTTTTTCTGTCTTGTTCTTGATTTTAATGAATTTTTATTGATTTTGTTTCGGGGTACACTGATTGTTTTGGAGTGAAGGACCCCTCGGCTTCGCCTCGGCTGCCGTACACGACACCGCTGCGGACAAGACACGCCA
The DNA here is from genome assembly GCA_029379305.1 of Frankliniella fusca. Classification (NCBI taxonomy): domain Eukaryota; kingdom Metazoa; phylum Arthropoda; class Insecta; order Thysanoptera; family Thripidae; genus Frankliniella; species Frankliniella fusca. The sequence goes on along the minus strand of JAHWGI010001270.1, from coordinate 81,612 downwards.
CCCCTATGCCGGCTCTTCGCCTCTGTGTTAAAGGGTTCGATTTCATCGAAAATTTCACCTTTATATGGCACACAATGCGGCCAAAGTTTGGGAGATCAGTCAGCAGAAATTGAAATATTTCAAACGGTCTAATCGACGAGGTCACACCAGGCAGGCTGAGGCCAACCCTGGCGCTGGCTCAACGACCACCACACCCTTTCTCTCCCCCCCCCCCCTCTTTTCGCCGCTCCTCTCTCCTCTTGCCCCGAGCAGTGGTTAATCTCTTCCATTGTCAACAACACACATACGGGCAAACGCGCTTAGTCCAGGGGGCGGGACGCCGGGGCGGTCCAGGCCCCGGGTGGGGGCGGCCGGGGGCGGCTCCCGCAGGGCTGCAGCTGGCCAAGACGAACAGCGTCCGGGCCCGGGCGCTCCGTCCATTAATCACGTAACAGAATGCGCCACTCTTTATATGGCAGAGTGGTTTTAAGGAGCGTCGAGGATAAAGCAGAGTCTGCTGTTCTCTCAACCGTCTTCATGGATGAAATACACTATCAGGCTGCGCAAGAGACATGCTATCGTGCATTGCGGTATCACGTGAGTAGCCTCAAGAAATCTGGTGGTACTCCTATCACCTCAAGAGGGAATCTTATTACGTTTATAGAGTGGACTGACGTAGAGCTTCAGCGCGGCATGCTGTACTGAGAGCTGCCGGAGAGCGGGGCGAGGGGGGGGGGGGTCCACCATGGAGGCTGTGGCTGACGCAAACAGGTGAAATATACATATATATTCATCCCCCATTGTTGGCCGGCGAGCACGGCCCTGCCCTGGCGAGGGCCGTGCCGGGCAGGGCGGGGCGGGCTGACCCCAACCGCGCTGCGCTGCGCCGCGGACCTCGACTCGTTCTACACAAATCAAAAACCGAGCCGTCGGCAGCAGACGCCGCAAGTTATCGCCTTTCGCGGGGCCGGGCCAGGCCGGGCCAGGCCGGGCCGCCGGCTGCACACCCCCTCCTCCTCTTCTCCCTGGCCCGGCGGCCCGGCCCGGCCCACGCGTGGGGCTGACAGGTGCACGGCGGGGGGTGACTCGGGGCGGGGAGCGGCGGGGGCTCCAATCAGGCTCAGGCCCTGCTAGACAGCCGTTGGCGCAGCGCGCCGCAGACATACCCCGCTGGAGCAGCCGGTCCTTGCGCCGGTGCGACGCTTCCATTGCGTCAGCTGGGGCCAGCAGCTGCAGAGGGTGTCGCAGGTGCAACAGACGGCAGGGCTCGGCTCGGCTCGGCTCACGGCGCTCGGGGCGGAGCTGGGCGGCCAACGCGGCTGACTCACCGAACGGCACTGGAGGCGTCGAAGCTATTCAGGGAGCCGCTCAGCACCGCTCAGCTCCGCTCGAGCGCGATGCGGGGCGAGGCCGGGCGGGTGGCGCAGGCTGAGCACACACAGCTGGGCCGGGACGGGCCGCGGCGGGGCGAGGCGGGGCGTGGCGCCAGGTGCGGCCGCCAGATGCCCGCCACCTGTGTCGCGCTGCGTCGAGCCAGAGGGCGCGCACCTGCACGCGGGCTGAGACCGACCAGACGCTCGAGCCCAACGCGACGAAATCCCCTGCACTGCATCGCGTAACTAGTTCCGAGTGTAGTAGAACCAACACGAGCAGCGCAGGGGGTCGCTGCACTGCACTCCATACCAACGGCGGCCCTCCTTCCCGCGCCGGCTCCTGGACCCACCCCGCTGGCTCGGCGATGCCTGCACTGCTCACTGCCACCCTCTCGTAACGAGAAATAGAAAACTCTGTTTATCCGCGCGGCGCGAGGCGGCAGGACAGTGCCAAGTAATGACCCCGTCACTCAACCTCACCCCCTCCCGACAACCAGGCTGTACCTTTGATCTCCGGGGCAACCCCTGCCCCCTCTTCTATCCCCCCTCCCTCCCTTTCTCTCTCTCTCTCTCTCTCTCTCTCTCTCTCTCTCTCTCTCTCTCTCTCTCTCTCTCTCTCTCTCTCTCTCTCTCTCTCTCTCTCTCTCTCTCCCCCTCTCTCTCTGCTAGCTTTCTTTTTCACTGGCAAAACTCTCCCGATACGTCTCTTCTGTCCTGTATATTATAGGCAATGAGTTTTCTGTCAGACGCACGCTCCGTGTGAACTCGAGGTACAAAAGGGGACGGGGAAAAATCTTCAAACAAATAGTGATGTGTCAGAGGCAGGCCGCCAGGGAGGGCTGAGGGTGTGAGGAGGGAGAGGACGGGATGTGCCTAGGTCAGGGCCCGCCGGCCGCCGCGCCGCGTCCGCCCGCATTGGAGCAGGCGAGCTCCTCCCGCGGAGCTCTTCTCTCCTCCTGCACTTCCCGGTCGTCCGGCTGCACGCGCAATGCCACCTGTGGCGCGGCCCCGCCGGGGCCCGGGAGAGGCTCGCCAAAGGAGAGAGCCAGGGAGAGGAGCATCATGAGGGGGTGGGTGGAGTGGAGACGGAGAGGAACAGCAGTGGCGCTCATCGTATGTTCACGGTAGGGCAATTGCCCTCCGTAAAAATAAACGGGTGGCAAGAGGAAGGGAGGAAGAAAAAGGGAAAGGAAAGAGAGAGGGAGAAGGAAGGATGGAAAGAAGAGAGAGAAAAGAGTGTTGTTGTTGTGTTATTATTTTTGGGAAAAGTGTCATAAACGGGGGTGGTTTGCTTCCAAAACGGGTGGGAGCTGACACCCTTTGCCCTACCGTACTCAAACACGTAGAGCGCGACTGAGGAACAGCTTATGAGCTACCAAACCATAGCAAAAAGTTAGTTCTGGAAGTCAAATATTAGCTAGCTCGTCTACCTCAATCTCAACAGATGCCTCTGACAGACCCAGCTATAAGCATTAGTTTTGTCATAGCTAATGTTTGACTTCCAATACTAACTTTTTGCTATGGTAGCTTATAAGTTACTTGTCACGATATCAGCCTATACGACAGCAATGATAACATAGAAGAACTAGAAGCTATATATGTAGCTGTTACTTCAGACGTAGTTGTCAGCTGACACCTATTTCCTGGGTGTGACAGCAGAACTTATCCTCAGACATGCCATGAGTCTGGACTCGCTTCGCGCGCTCTGCAATAAGGACTCCCCCCCCCCTTTTTACACGCTGGAGCAACCGCACGCCGGCGCCGGCCGAGAGAGCGAGCTGTGAACTCAGCTTGGATAGAGTAAATTTATTTAAGAAAGGCAGGGATTGTACATCACCATCTCCGATCTGGATGATATTTTTTTTGTGGATACCTTACTTCTTAAAACTAAGAACACCATATTTGGTTTGGGCGAAAAAAATTTTGTTTGGGAGTTATGGGCAACTTTGTTGATTTTGGTCGTTTTTGCAGACATTTTGGGTATTTTGGATTACGGCCGCACTTTTCATCCTAGGTCGGTATCCTGGTGATATTCTGGGGGAGAATTTCATAAGAAACGAGAATATGGCCTCGGAATTGCTCTACGACACCTAGTTTTCGTGATATTGCCTAAAATGTCTCAAAATTTTCAAAAAAATGCAAATTTTTTGGGGAAAACGGGAAAATGATAATTTTTGTTGTATATTATAGTATATTCCGATGGAAAAAGACCCGCTGAATTTAATGAGCACCCGCCCAGATTTTTAGGACGAACCGTTTGGAAGCTGTGGAACTTTAAAGTTTGGTAATTTTTCATTTTTTCTTAAAAACTATGCTTTTTAGCAAGTTATTCCACCTCATGACAATAGGATGAGGATTTTACATAAGTTTCTTGTTCAGGGTCACTAAAAGACCCTACAGAACGAATATAAGCACTTTGGCACAAATAGTAGGAAAGTTAGCGGAGAAAAGTTGTTAAATGCTTTGTTGCAGGTCTAACTTTTTTACCAAGCATCTCATGGGCATGAGCTACATCTCAATGAATAGAACTTTTTTTCCTGATTCAGAATATGGTATCACATGCCTCATTGCAGCTCATAAAAATTTGGCCATTAAACACAAACTGTGCCGTTAAGATTTGCATATAAAGTTGGTATCTAGAGGCAAAACTTTTATGAGCTGCAATGTGGCATGTGATACCATATTCTGAATCAGGAAAAAAAGTTCTATTCATTGAGATGTAGCTCATGCCCATGAGATGCTTGGTAAAAAAGTTAGACCTGCAACAAAGCATTTAACAACTTTTCTCCGCTAACTTTCCTACTATTTGTGCCAAAGTGCTTATATTCGTTCTGTAGGGTCTTTTAGTGACCCTGAACAAGAAACTTATGTAAAATCCTCATCCTATTGTCATGAGATGGAATAACTTGCTAAAAAGCATAGTTTTTAAGAAAAAATGAAAAATTACCAAACTTTAAAGTTCCACAGCTTCCAAACGGTTCGTCCTAAAAATCTGGGCGGGTGCTCATTAAATTCAGCGGGTCTTTTTTCATCGGAATATACTATAATATACAATAAAAATTATCATTTTCCCGTTTTCCCCAAAAAATTTGCATTTTTTTGAAAATTTTGAGACATTTTAGGCAATATCACGAAAACTAGGTGTCGTAGAGCAATTCCGAGGCCATATTCTCGTTTCTTATGAAATTCTCCCCCAGAATATCACCAGGATACCGACCTAGGATGAAAAGTGCGGCCGTAATCCAAAATACCCAAAATGTCTGCAAAAACGACCAAAATCAACAAAGTTGCCCATAACTCCCAAACAAAATTTTTTTCGCCCAAACCAAATATGGTGTTCTTAGTTTTAAGAAGTAAGGTATCCACAAAAAAAATATCATCCAGATCGGAGATGGTGATGTACAATCCCTGCCTTTCTTAAATAAATTTACTCATATTGAAAGCTGAAGCGGTGCGCCACGCCTCGACTCGGCGGTCCGGTCGAGGGACGTCAAGTTGACATTCCAATTTCCGCGAGTGACGTGCCGTGCGATTGCCCCCCCCCCCCCTCCCCCGGCCCCACACCGTCTTCCCGTTGCTGGACGTGACCCGTGTCATATGTTTTTATGCGGTGCACCGTACGCTATGTGCCGTGCGGTGGCGGTGCCGGGAAGGGGTGGGGGTCATCCAATTCCACTGGTGAGCTTGGGTATGCAAACGACAGTGCTATTTAGGTGGCGGACGGTAGGTGCGCGGAGCGGGGAGGGGCGCGGCAGGGAGGGCCTGCTGGCCGGGAGCGGCGCCGCTACGGTATCAAGCGCTTTGAACCGAACCAACCAAACCGTGACCCCTGTCTCTTGCATTACACCCCATATTTGCCAAAATGATCCTCGGAAGAGTCGCTCAAATTGACTAGACCTGCAGATCAAGAATGACATACACGTTCGTAAACGCCTCCTTGCCTTATTATAGAACAGCTTTAGAGAGCACGTTGAGGAAAAGCTACTGTCATTATACAAACACGAGAGCGATTGTTCGCACTCAGACTGAGTCGAGTCCCGGGCAAGGGCCCTGGGGGAGCGAGAAGACGGCCACACGGGGTTAACACCCCCAGGCTCTCCGAAAATCACATATCCCCCCTCCCCTCCCAAGATACCACCTACCGACTAACACTCCGAATCTTTCAAGCTATCACTCGCCAACACACGCAAGACCATCAGCAGTCCTCTCCTCTTCAGCTCAGGCTTCTTTCCACCCCCCTCCCGCCCGGGCCCCCCGGGCCCCCCGGGACGTCACTGGCCGCCTGGAGCCGCATGTTGTTGTGCTGCAGCTGTTTCTGACAGCCCCGCGCTACGGCCCTGGCCTCACCCGGCCCTGGAGCAGTTCTTCCACCGGCGGCGGGGCGGGGGTGGGGGCGGGGCGCGGCGGCCGCAGCTTTGTGTTTGAGCGCGCGTGTTTCTGGCGCTGGCAGAGCGCGCGTGTGGGCCGGGCCGGGGAGCGACCTGTGCCGCCCCTAGCGTCCCCACCCCACCACCTAGGTGCCGAAGGCGTTAAAATGACAAGCGCAGGTTTAGCGGAGCAGCATGCTGCTTGGCTCCGCGCTAACATCCGATTTGCAGGCCCGGAAATTGGAGTCAAACTCCACGCTTCGGCCCCAGACCTATGCCCCCACTCCGCGTCCGCCCCGGCAAAGCCCCCCTCCCCCGCCCGGCTGCGCCACCTGGCTGCTAATATCGGGCCCAATGACGCAGCAGGGGATAGCAAACTTGAGAAAGACGTGGATAGCGCCCGACTATGATGTGGAAATCCGATATTGCAAAAATGAGCTTCGTGGAGGTGTCATTTTCCTAGCGAAGGCCATTTGACAAGTAAGCGGCGTATAGGAGTCGAACGCAAACCGGTAGGTTGTACGGAACCGATATTTGGTGAATTCTGTGATGATGAATGGCAACAGAAAATCACAATAATTGAAAAGCGCAGCGAGCGAACAGAAACTAAATTATTTTTGTTTTTCCTCATTATTTCTTTCTTCATAAGGTAGAGATATTTTTTTCCCGTAAACCAACCCTTTAATAAGCTGATTTTTGACAGGTACTCCTAACTCCCCGCACGGCGCCCTCCGGGCGGCAGCGCAATCACACTCTGGACGCTGGTGAAGCGAGGCGGCGCGGTGCGGCTCCTTCCTCACCAAATAAATGAACGACAAGAAGAGCGCGCCCGGCCCGGCCCGAGGCCCGTCTCCACCGCGTAGAGGCGCACAAAGGCTGCACAGTGAAATTGGCAATCGCCGCCTCAAAGACTCGCGGCGGGGCGTAACTTTATCGCGGGCGCCCCAAAGCTCTCGCGGCCGCAGCCTCACTGCGCGACAGCCGTTAAACTCAGGGCCAGGTGCGTGCGCGTGGCGTGCGCGTGGCGTGCACGTGCTTCCCGCCGCACGCGGCCTGCGCCTGCACCGAGGAAAAAGGGGGGGGGGGGAGTGCCACTCGTTGTAATCCTATGTACAAATTCACCTCCAATCCCTGTGATATGCCTGACAATTGTTAGAAAAATATCGCGAAATTTAACATTTTTATTATAATCTATGGAGGTTTTAGACCGCCCACAACTTTTTTGTAATCTCCGTACACTGTTAAAAAGTATGACCGCACGTGTCCGATATATTTAGCGACTTGTTTCTTGCAAAATGTGTCATACTCCTGCTCGTCATTCGATTTCATAATGATTTTATGTCGATGCGCAATGCTTATACATTTCCGATCTCGAATTGCTGTTGGGATTTCTTCCACGGAAAGTAACTTTCCTGTGAGCTGTACGTCTTAGTGTGTAATCATGCATTTGATCCTGTGCACGTCTTAGATCGGAAAAGTGGCCCCCTCGACCTGCGTGCACCCCCCCTTCCTTATAGGGCCCCGGCTGCCTTACGCACGTGCAGACAGTGCAACTTTGGGTATTGAGTAAGGCCCCACCCACAGCCCCACGGGCTCCATACCCGGTCCGAGCCGAGCGATTTCTCCCCCGCGCGCGTTGCGTGGGTTTGGAAACTCGTCGGGGAAGGTTGTATGGGAACTGGCAGCTGCGGGGCACGCGCTCCCGCAGCACCCCGGTGCGAGGCCTCACCCCGCCCCACCCCGCCCCACCCCGCCCCACCTCGCCCCGGCCCGCCCAACCACACCCCGGCGCGCCGCGCCGCGCTCACCCTACCGGACCCTACCCCCTCCCCTCGGGCGGACGCGCAGCACTTCCCCACAACCTGCGGCGCCGCGCCCTTCTTCGCGTCGTGTACGCTATCGTTCGGGGCATTCGCGCTCTCTTCCGAGACGAGTCTACCCCCCCCCCCCCGGCCATCCCCTTGCTGATCGCGGGGTGCTTCTGCTTCTACCCTTGCAGACGCCGGACGCCCCATCCTACCGCAGAGAGCGGAGACCTGGGTATAACTCTCATAATGAAAACAATGATTGGTCAAACCAAAACTTACGAGCTTTATACAACTTTATTACACAAGGGGTCGATGCGGGCGGCACGGGGCTGGGCGGCGAATGGAGGTCGGGGCGGCGGTGTAAGGGCCCTGAGAATAGCCAGGTGCGCCGAGGACGAGCCGACCGAGCCCCACTGTCGCAAGCACGCAGCGGCCCGGCCCAGCCAGGCCCCAGCCCGGGTCAGGTCAGGCTGACGGCTCGCCGACATACGCTGGCGAGTAGGGTGTAAGACCACGTAAGACAAATACGGTAAGTGGAATATCTCAAGAATTTTGTGAGGTTTTAGAGGCTGGGCAAACACAACAACAAATAACACATTTTGTTACATTTCGTATCATTTGTTGAAAATTTATCAGGAATTGCAGGAGGCGCATTTGTACACAAGATTACGCGGAAGTGGTCGCCCCCTGGACCACTTCGTAAATTAGTACTCTGGTCTGTAATTTTTACCAAAGCAATTGCTTTGTAGTTACGACGCGGTACTTTGTATTGTAATGGCTGAGTTATTTCCGTAATACGAAGCAATGCTTCGTAGACTTTTACTAGTGCCCTTGCGGGCTGGACCAGCGAGGGACGAGCGGAATAAACTGCACAGTTAAAACAATGTCTGTTTTTTTTTGTGCTTTTTAGGGGGGGGGGAGACAGGGGAATCTTAGAAGAACTCACATAATATGATAGCAGCTCCTATTTTTAAATTAAGTGTCCTAAAAATGAGGGAGCTAGCTAGTTTTTAAGGAAGTGTACACCTAATCTGGAGAATTTTCCAACAACGACAACAACAACAACGACGACAACAACAACAACAACAACAACAACAACAACAACAACAACAACAACAACAACAACAACAAGAACAAGAACAACGCCGACGGGAGCTTAACAAAGCTTCCCTTTTTCTTTTATTTTGAGGGGGGGGGGACTTTGTTTTCACTGTGTGGCGGGTTAGGGGTGTGGCTTTGGTGCAGACAAAACAGCAGGCAGCATCACTGTGAGAAGCAATGTTCAAAATAGTCGTATATTTACGATATTTTCGAGAACGATAATCTCGTTTCTAAACAACACTTTATAAGTTACAACTTTTGTCTTCCGTTAGCGACGAAATAATCGGTAAGTTTTATAGCGAAACAGTTAGTTCGTTTTAAAACGAATAAAGTCGTAGATTTACGACCTTGATCCTCAACTTAAACCGATCGTAGATTCCTGGCATAGGATGTCACACAGTTACAATCTGATTAGTAATTCACTGACTTCAGTCGTAAAATTTACAACTTGGGTCGTAAAAGTGCGACTTTGGTACACTACCACTACCATGCCGCCTCACAGAAGTTTCACACATGCATATTCGATCCCTGTATAATGCACTCCGTACACATCTCCTGTAGAAAGGTCGAGTTGCGCTGCTGCGCCGGACTGAGGCGGACAACAGGTGCGTGCGCTCAAGGCCTCCCTCCGCTCCACCCGACCACTTCAGTTAAAATATTAACGAGGCCTCTGGGGGCGTTGTCATTAGGAACGAATCTAGTGAATCAGGAACAAGGGAATGAAGCTGAGACGCGCCCAGCAAATTGGTCGAGTGAGCAAACCAGCGGCCTGCAAAATTATTTTCGACATTGTGCACAAAGTACAAAATTAAAGCTGCAGAATAAGCATAAATTTTGGCCTTTTGAAACTCTGTTTTGGTATGTATCGACTCAAATCGCGCTTGTTGGCAAAATTATAAGTCCTTCGAACACAGCGGAAGCAGATCTTCAGGCCGCAACCACACTTTGCGAAGAGGTGGGAATAAAGCGGCCGGGCGGGGCACCGAGGCAGTTAATAAACCTTATTCCAAAACCAGACGAGAAAGGCTGTTCCGTGTTCCGGTTGGGTCGGGTCGGGTCGAACGTGGGCCCGTGGTCCAACGAGCTCTCTTTGATGTTAATGTGGACTAAGCGCCGTGTTTTGCTCGTCCTTTTGCCACCCGATTTGTCATGTGACGGTTCTCAAAGCAGAGCGCAAGGCGAGCAAACCATTGGAGCAAGGTCACCTCGAGAAAGGGGTAGTGAGGGGGTGGGGAGAGGAAGGAGAGGGGGAGGGGGCGTAGGTCGGGGATGGCTGCGCGTAGCGCCGCCCGGAGGAAGTTAAGGCATATAGAGAGCGTCGTTATGCGAGAGAAACAGGGAGAGCATTCACGATCTAGCGGTGCCAACCTCTGCATTTTAAGGATGCGAAAATCATAAACAGACCGAGGAAGTCCTGGACAGCGACTCAATAGAGCTTCCACTGTGACGTCCTAGCCCACCTCTCTTGAGATTTGTTCTAAGTGCAGAGGTTGGCACTTCAGAAACGTGGGGGCATTCTGTTTCTTCCTCACAACAACGTAGTTAAGGGCTCGAAAAGGAGGGGGTTGATCTACCTTTATATTTCGACTTAACATAAAAATAAAATGGAATACAAACAGTCTTGGAAATACAGTAAGCTCAATAACGTCCATAGAACTGTCATATGAAAAGGGATAGACAGACAGTGCCACTGCTCACAGAAAGCGTACTATAGGTGCGCCCAATGCGTTGCGACTACCCTTACCCTTGCTGACACTGACAATGACAAGAGCAGCGTGGTGGGGTAGGGGGAGGGGCACGCAGGGAAAAAAGGGGGAGGGGCAGAGACGGACTAGGCGCCTGAGGCTGCTTCCCGCAGATAAGTAGAGGAGGTAAAGATGGGGGGAGTGAGGTCTGGGAAGCGCTTGGCTCGGCACTGATAAAAGAAAATAGCTTTCGGTCAGTCTATGAAACAATTAACTATTAATCAGCACGAAACTTATCTCCTCATCCCCTTCGACTATACTCGGCCAAACTTTTCGACCGCGCTCCATTTCTCTCTTTTTCTTCCAGCCTATGTTTCTTTTAACGCACCTTCCTCGTGGACACTGCAAGACAGGACTCTATGTTCCAGGATTTTAAACGTAGATATTTTTGACATATATTTTTTCCTAGAAAATACTTGAAAGACAAAGTGGACGAAATGCTACGCACACAAGAGCATGCGAAAACCGATATGCACGGAAAAGAATAATGTTTAGCTGTGCAAACTAATAATGTTTGAATTGCGGTTTTGCCCTTGCTAACACTTTTCCGTTGTGATAACCAAAACTCAATTGTGAGAACGCATGTTTGGATTGTCAGAGCGAAAATTTAGTTGGCACAGCGAAGCGGTTCATTGGTTATCGGCAAAAATGGACCAAAGCGCCGTTCCGTCAGGCCAAAACGAGGTTTTCGCTGTGCCAACTAAATTTTCGCTCTGATAATCCGTGTGGAACAGAGGAGAGCGGACGGAGAGCGTCCTTACTTTGCTGGTGTCGGGGCACAAGGCAGGCCACACTGAGAAAAACTTTTTGTTCCACCGATCAAACTGCAGTTCGATCCGTCGAAGTATTCATAGGCATCGAACTATTTAGCTCTGGAAATGGAACTTTCAGTTATAGCGACTGCATATTTTTTAATGTCCATAACTACTCTGACGGATGGAACAACAGTTTGCTGTTGGGCTTTAAAGATTAAATGACTGCAATCAAAAAATGTTCTCAGTGCAGGCCGACGGGTCATCGAGCCGAAGGGAGCCTAAATATTCAGATGGGCGTACACTGATTGGAGGGTTGCATGCATTGTGATTAGGAAATCATAATTTAACGGACAGGGCAATATTTTCTAGTGGTGGGAGCATGCGGAGCCGAGCCAACACGGAGCGAAAGAGAAACCTGTAAAGTCCGCTTCACTCTCATCCCGTTACTGACTTTTTGCCACCCTTTGTCAGTACTTATGATAGGTTTTTAAGCAATAGAAAAGAAACTCCCTTTTTAATCCCAAAGTCCAAATCCCTTACGAGTCCCAAATTCCAAATGCCAGATATGTTCCAAAACGGGCCAAAACTGGAACTTGGGATTCTGGCAGGTAAACGCCCAAATCCCTGTAGAATCCGAACTGGAGTCCCATACATGTTTCGGCAGTGGCAACTGATAGGGCCTAGCTTCAAGTTCCTATGCGATGACGCACCTTCCTACATGGTACTCTTCTACAGGGTACTTCCCGACCATGTGATGACGCCTGACATGTTAAAAATTGTCTAGGAAGCTTCCTTCACCATTTTTGGAACATGCCCTAAAAATGCACGTGAGAGCAACAAGGGACTTCGGATGGATTTCAAAAAAGTGGGATTAAAAGGGGATTTTGCAAAATCCCAAATCCTATTTAAGTCCCTCAAAAGGCAAGGGACAATTTTGGAACTAACTTGGGACCGATCTGAGAGTTTCGCTTCTATTAGGGGCAGCAGGAATTTATACTGACTATAGTTTTCCATCAGTAATACTCATTAATTCCTTTTTATATTACTGACAATTTTATTTTTTTGTCAGTGTAAAGTGAACGAAACTATACGGCATAATTGACAAATTGATCAGTAGTAATTCCTCCTGTAGAGAATTCTAACGTTTTAACTGACAAAAAAAATCAGTACAGGTCTGAGAGTGTTTCAAACAAAGCTCTGCCTTAACTGCACCAGTAAGACTGAGGCGCACTTCTGCAAACCTCAGAGAATAAGTTCAAATCGTAACGTAAGGGGATTAGCGAGGGGGGGGGGGGGGGGGGGGGGGGAATCACTCATACAAAATGTGTACAATGTTGTTGTTGTTTTTCCTGTGATTTTTTAAAATTCTTTTGATTTTTTGAAGAAATTTTGTCTTTTTTTGATAAATTTTGATCTTATACCCCATTTCTGAATCTGTTCTACTTCATTTCGGTTTATTGTTAATTTTTTCTCGATTTGCCGGATTTTTCTGTATCTATTTTTCTTAAGTTTATTTATTATATTTTTTTAAATGATTTTTTGGGGGCCGTACAATTATTTTGCGAAGGGACTCCCCCCTCGGGAATTAGTGATCCTTTTTATTTTTTCTAAGTTGGCATGTTGTGTCAACAACGCCTCAACTCTGCGCTCTCCTGACAGAGCACGCCAGCACACACCGTCGCGGTCGCGGCCGCGGAGCGCGTACCCCCCGCGCGGTCCCGGGCGTACCAGTGGTATAACGTGGGGCCACTGGCCACGGTTCGTCCCCGCATCGGTTTACTACAATACACGTCTACGTAAAACTAAAATTCTAATATTTATGATCTTCATTTATAGAAAATACCCGTTTTTCTTTCAGTTCTATTTTACCCTCACAATAATTTTCCCCTTGTTAAAAAATTCCGTTGCCTACCAGGATGTCGTGAAATCGTATTTCTTACATACTCCTTAGCAATTAGATATTTTGTGATTTTCAGGTATAAAAAAAGGATCTTGGTCGTAAAATTATGTGCCACTTCAAGAGAAGGGAAGGTTCACCTCTGGTCGAGCCTTTTCTCCAGGGATCCATTCTCTCGCACAATGCCGAGTTTGCCCTGCTCGTAGGCGAGCCGCGAGCCTCGGGCTGCGAGCCACCGCCGCCGCACACACGTAGAGGGTAGTCTCCCGAGGCTCGAGGCTTCCCTCCGAACAGCACATTTAACTCAGCAATATTAGCGTTAGCGGCAAACTTGGAAACACAGAACGATGTGCCGACAGGTGCCAGGTGCGCGCGCCGCGAGTTAGAGGGTGTACCGGCTTGAGAACAGCCTTTCTCGCCATAAACGAGCTGACACGACCATCTGCCAACTGACCACAGAAAATTAGGGTAGGTTTTGCCGCCGCACCGCACGCAGAAGCTGTCTCCAAACTCACACATACCGAACGCCGAACGCCCCCATTTGTCAGCGACAGAGTCCTCGAAATTTTATCACTGGTATTAATACAACAAGGGCAGCGTCACAACACCTCAAGCCCTTATTCGATCGCTCCAGAACCCACCCTCGGCCTCGGTCCCGCGATCCTCCCCCCCTCCCTTCCCCCTCCCTCCCCTCCTCTCTCTCTCTCTCTCTCTCTCTCTCTCTCTCTCTCTCTCTCTCTCTCTCTCTCTCTCTCTCTCTCTTCCCCTCTCCCTCTCTGCAGTTTGAAAGGACCGCACGTGTGCTTCGCTCCCACGCGCACCCACCCGCACTTATATATATAGGTATATTTCACTTTCCTCCAAAGGACCAGCAGGTTGCTGTTCCCACGGCGGGCACAACGAGTAGCCGTCACTGCCAGCGGCGCGGGCGTGGCGCGGGGGCTTCACGGGGACGACCCGGGGGCGGCTCCGGGGCGGCCGGGGGTGGTGGCGTGGGGCTAGCTCGGGGGCGGTGAGGGGGCAGTGCGGGGGCGGCGCGGGGCGGCGCGGGGCGGCGCGGGGGTCGTGGCGTGGGGTAGCTCGGGGGTGGCGCGGGGGCGGCGCGGGGCGGCGTGGGGCAAAAAAGCACACGGAAAAAAATGACTTCATTGTAAGGATTAATTTTTGTCGATAGGCAAAATTCGATAGCTGAAATCGAGAATCCGATACCCACAGCCAGGAGCTGGTTGTCACGACCGGACACCTGTACAATGAGAACTAAGCTGGAGTTTGTTCCATTCCTACAAGTGTCCGGTCGTGACAACCAGCTCCTGGTTGTGGGTATCGGATTCTCGATTTCAGCTATCGGATTTTGCCTATCGACAAAAATTGATCCTGACTACACTGTGAAAAATACTCGTAAGGGTTACGGGAAAATTTTCCATGATAAAAGTCGTAAAATTACAATTTGAAATTGTAAATTTACAAGCATTCCCTATCGACTTGGAATTGACCGACGAGCAGGAATGGGCAGTCGTAAATTTACGACATATTTTGTAAATCAAAATTACTAAAAATGTCGTAAATTTACGAGGATATTTTTCACAGTGTACAAAGTCATTATTTTCCGTGCAGCCAGCTGACGTCACAATTTAAATAACACATGCACTATCAGCGCGGGCCGCAGAGGCTGCGGCAGTCTTACGGATCTCAAAACCTGCACGAGTTAAAACAACGAGGGACAGCTGCGCCCACTGCAGACACAGTCCGTTACTTACTAGTCCGCAGCGGGGCAGGGCGGTACAGGGTGGAGCAGGACAGCGCGAGGCGGGACGGGGCGGCGGGGTGCGGTGCACCCTGGGACTGGTCGTACGGGGGTGCCACAAGAGGGGAGGAGCCGGGGGGAAGAGGGGGGGGGGGGGAGCGCCCGAGCCCCGGGTGTTCGCTTATCTCAGCAGCCAGACTTTGTGCCCGGTGCAGAGCGGCTAGGCCGCCCCGCCCGCCTGGGCCCCGCAGGATTATTAAACAATCACAATCTGCCTCCCCCACACCATCAGGCCGCACCACGCCGCGCCACGCCGCGCCACGCCGCGCCACGCCGCACCGCTCTGGGGACAGCCACGCCAGCATCTGCTCCCCGCGATAGCGCGGGAAGGGCTGAGCCGGTATGGGGGAGGGAGGGGGGGGAGGCGTTTGGAAAAGCGACAGGTGCAAGGGGGCCGGCGGCCCCATCCCATACCCATAGCCGGCGGGTGACCGGCACGCTCTCCCTCGCACTCTGTCAACCTTATTCGGACGCCCGCAGGGCTGCGGCCGGCAGCGGCTGGGCGCGGCGGGGCGGGGCGGGGCGGGGCGGGGCGGGGCGGGCCGACGAGCCGACTGATGCAGACCTCTGTGTGTTGAGCCCCGCCGGGCCGGGCGGACCTGTTCGATCTGCACAAACAGCTGTCCCGGCGAGATATCCAGCGGGGGCTGCTCCGGGGAGCGGGGCGGGGGGCGAGCCGGCGCAGGGCGCGGCGCAGCGGGGTCGGGCGGAAGCGTTAAGCCCCTCTGATGATCCCCACACTACTTCCCCTCCCCCCGCGTGCTTACCTTTCCGTCGGATCCTGTTGAGCTGTCCGCGCCCCGGCGGGGCCTGGGGTGCCCCCTCCGGGCGCCCCTGCTCCTTCCCCCCCTGCGCCCCCTCCCCCTCCCCACCGAACTCCTCCTTAATCACCTGCTTGTCCATGGCCCGGGGCCGGGGCGGCACTCAGAGGGGGCGGGGCCTGGGGGGTGGGGGGCGGACCATGCTGACACCTGCAAGCACACGCACAGGATCGCTCAAAACCAGGAAGCAGCTGCCACAGAAAAAGAGACTACAGAAACGTGGAGAGATACATAGAGAGATGCATCAGGCGAAACAGAAAGTGCCAGATAGGTAGGCAAAGCTGTGGCGGCTTTGCAAGGCGGATTGCCTATCCTAAAGATCGCGGGCGGACGCACGCGCGAGACAGGTGGCAGACGGCCCCCGCGTCCCCCGAGCCTGCAGCCGCTCCAGAAGCACCCTCCGCTCAGCGGTCGTGCAGACTGGGCGTGGGGGGCGCACGGGGGTCTGCGCGATGACAAAGTTTGCCCCCCACACGGTGCCAGCGCGCTGGGGCGGGCAGAGGGGGCTGGGGCAGCAGCAGCGGTTGTGCCCGGGGCCGGGCCTTGAGCGCGAGGGCTGCGCGCGTCAGGTGCGACTAGCGCAATAACGGAATGACGAGTCGGGGGGGGGGGGTGAAGCAGCGGCCCTACTTAATGGGCGGGCCAGCCGCGTCGGGCGGGCCGGCACAGCTGCACCCAGCTGCGCCCAGCTGCGCCCAGCTGCGCGAGGCGCCCCTCGGCGCCCCGTGCTCAGAGGCCTGCCGCCTGCCGGGTCGACGCTGCCCCTACCCCCCCCCCCCCCCCTGAGCGCTCCACCAGCTGTGGCCCCCTGCGCTGCGGAGTGGTGGGCCGGGGCGGGCTGGGGCCCGGCCGCGCCGGGGCTCACAGCTGTCCCTGCAGTAGCCCTGCAGCAGTCCCCGCTGCTCCACTGAGGTCCACCACAACCAGTGCACAGGAGACATTTAGTTGCCGTTCGACCGGAAAAGCCAAATTTCTCCTCTTCCTTAAAAAAAAAAATAATCAATAAATAAAGTGATAATAATAATAATTCGCGTCTGAACAAAAAAAAAAAAAAAAAAAATTAGCAGATGTACGAATTTTGTTGCTGTGTGGGCGCAACTAATTTTTAAGCTACTGTGCTTATTTTCTAGCTACTCTGCTATTTATTTTTCCGCTGTTTTAACTTTTTAGCCGTAAAGCTCATTTTTCATTTTTTCATTCTAATTTCAGCTGAAAGATTTTTTTTCGTGTTCGTCTTTCCTTTTCTTGGAGCACATTTGCGTAAACTTCTCCAATTATACAAATATTTGGGATAATATGTGTCTGCTATGATACAATTTTGATGGTTGGAGCTCAGGCTATAACTTGTCTGTTTTTCAGAGGGAGTGCCGATTCAATGTATCCCGATGCTCACTCTAACTCACTCACTCCAACTTACAAGAGAATCCCATGGTTCTAAACGAAGCGTGCGATGCTCGCTGGTAAAATTGCAGTGATTTTGCGTCGAAAAATTGGACAGACTTTTAGATCTCTGGTGACACAAACGAGACGGAAAAAAAGTCTTATAAAACAGTGAGTAGGAGTAGGTCTTAACGTCAACTACCTAGAATCGCACTTGATTTTTCTCGCATCGCAAGTTCCAAAGCTTTTGCTAAAAGCAAAGGACAAAAAGTGTCCGCAGTGTATGCCCTGCGTGCGCTGCCATCTGGCCTGCCTGCCTGCAGCATGTTCTCAAGCAGTCCCCCGGTACACAAACGACAAGCGCACTGCGTATATGCAATTCATGCGAAGGCGAAGAGCGCCATTCAAAGGTGCGCCCTTTCGCAGCAAGAGCAGCAGGGCCAACTCTCCGCAATCCCGGTCGTAAACCAAGTACGACATTAAATAGAGTCAAACCAAGGGTCCTGCGGTAAAAAGTGTCAGAGGCAATGTGTCCTACAGGATACGTGTACGACGTGTAGGACACCCTGTGTCCGACATAGTTTGTAACATGCTAAACGTAATAGAATTGTCGGACTCAATAGGGCTACACTATTTTTGGTCCCACACGTTTCGCTGAACTACACTTTCGTTTCTTTTTGGAGGAGTTATTACGCTCCATACCCTTCGCCATGGGATAAACAGAACCCAGTCCGATGCAGCGTTTCTACAAACGCCTTTCGTACAGCTGCACCGTCATTTACAGCGCGTTGCTCGCGTGGTCGCACACAACCCTTAGATGAGCGACGCAGCCCAGTACCGCCCCTGGGCCGGGGCGGCGGGGCGCGGCGGGGCGGGGCGGGGTGGGGCCGTACGGGACGGGACGGCCCGCGGTGGTGGGGTGAGATATGGCGCAGGGCAGGTGCACCTGACGCGACGTGGCGCAGGTGCGCTCCCCCGCGGCGCGGCGCTGCTGGGCGGGGCCGGGCGGGGAGGGGTTGGGCGGGGTGTTGGCAAGTCTGCGAGGTGGTTGCGCCGAAAGGGGCGGGCAGGGGAGGGGCGGGGCGGAGCGGGGCGGGGCGCTAGAAATCACCGCGGCGCGGGGTGCGCCCCGCTCCACCCCGCACCGCCCCGTCCCGTTCGTGAGCAGGGCGCCCTGATCGTTTACGTTCGTAGAGTGGAGTCGGTTGGGGCGGCAAGGCGATAGGCGAAAGCGTTCGTTGGGCGGGGCATGGTAGGCAACCTGCATTGTAGTTGCTCATAAAAGATATCACATTCCAAACAAATTTATTATTCATTTCGCTGTTGCATCTAGAGTTGATATTCTGGCAGTCATGGTGCTTAACCCGTTCGCTAAAAAGAGCACCTCAGTTTCACGGCCTCCGGTTTTGATAGCCCGGCCGTAGCCTTATTTGTCCATCGGAGCGGGGCGTTTCAGGGAGTTATAGAGCAGCGTAATAAAGGTTATGGTAGGCAGCATTAAAAGGCGAATGGGCGCCGGCCGGCGGTGTGTGTGCAGGGATGCAAAGGAAGCAGGTGGGAAGGACGCGGTGGGGCGTGGCGAGGCGTGGCGAGGCGTGGCGGGGGCAGCCGGCGGGGGCGGAGGCGCGGCGGGAGTGTGGCGCTGGCAGCCGTCAAGTGGAGTTGCCGGCTGCTTTTACCCGCGCCGTTGTTGTCACGGCCAGGCCTGACCTGCGGGGAGCGCGAGCGCGCCGTGGAGCTGCGTGGACGGGGCGCGGCGCGGCGGGGTGAGGAGGGGGGAGGGGGGCTGGGAGGGGCGCAGCGAGGACCGGCCCCACACCAACAGCCCGCCGCACCGAGCCAAGGGACGCTCGTCCAGAGATCTGGGTACAGCAGCATGCAGGCATTAACTTACGCTCTCATCATCATCATCCCGTAAGGGCAATAACAAACCCACAGCAACCCGAGCATAACACATCCGCGTCCAACTCCCAACTATTTCCCAAGTACCCACGTTGTTGACTACTTAATTTCAGGGAGTGGTGCTTGGGCCAAAGCCGGGTCGGGCCGTTCCGACCCGAACCGAGCCGCCTGTGCTGTTCGTGACGGCGGCCCGCAGACACCACAATGAGAAATCAGCCGGGATAGAGAGAAGGGGGGTGGCCGTGCTGTGCCGGGGGCGGGGCGGGCGCCGCGGCTGCTGCTTGGCAGTGACGTGGTGGTGGCGTTGTGGTGAGGCGAGGCGGCCCCAGGCCCGCCCCGGGCCTGCGTCTGTCGGCGCCTAGCCCGCCATGTGGTCTGCGCTCTGCGCGCCGTGGTGGAGTCTGCCGTTGAGTCATGCCCTGGCCCGGCCTGGCCCGGCCCGGCCCGGCTCAGCAGCCCGTAGGTCGTGCTATAGGCGGGAGTGCGGAGCGGGGTTATGCAGGGCATGGCGGGGCATAGCGGGGCAGGCTCGAGCCGCCTCGTGGGGTCCCGGGGGTGTGAGGTAAGGGCACGCGCGTGTTTGTCCAGTGCTTCCGACCTTTCTCCCGGTCCATCTTTTTCCTACTGGCCTCAGGCCGTGGGGTCGCAAAGGACGACAGGAGAGTCCCGCTCCCGCTGGGGTAAAGAGTAAAAGGGGAGAGAGGGGAAGGGCGGGAGAGAGAGAGAGAGAGAGAGAGAGAGAGAGAGAGAGAGAGGGGGGAGGGAGAGAGAAGGGAGGGAGCCAGAAGCCTGGGCGTCGACGGTAGAGCGAGTGTCAACAGCAGGCACTGGGGCTCTCCAGCCCCCTTTCTCTCTTTTGGTAGCTGTTCCGCTGTCTCTCTCTCTCTCTCTTTCTCTCTCTCTCCACCCATCTCTTTCTGTCTCTCCCTCTCTCCGCAAGCTTTTTATTTCATTCATGCCCCGTGCCACGAGCGGAGTATAGCTGTAGGTGAAATAGCGGCGAATAGAGCCGCCACCTCGCCTCCAGCCCGAGCTCCGCGAGGGCGGCGCGGCGCGGGGCCTTATTTCCAGATCAATTGAGAATTGAATAGCGCGGGGCGGGAGCTGCGGACGCAGTGAGTTTCGCCTTATTCGCAGAGGGCCGCCCGCCCCGCCGCGCCGCGCCCCGCCGCCTGCCGGTGACAGAGCTTGTAACGATCAATCAGCGGCAAAGGCAGCGCAACGCAAGGCTATTTCAAAGAGGGGCGGGCTCGGCTCCGCCTGCTCGGCTCGGCACGGCTGGACTAATCAAAACTCTTTCCAATGTCCTACCTGCTTCTATATAAGTCTTCGTTAAACCCTCTAACGTGGCGTGCTAGAAAAACTTTGTTCGTCACCATAAAAAGAAAGGAAAACAAAAGAAGAATGATGGCAATAACATGTGACTAGAACGTCAATCCAACACCCGTGGACGAATTCTGTTTCTGAGAGACAACTCTCCCTTTTTCTATTTCATCCGGGAGCAGTGATTTACGGTTCAAGTAGAGGGGAGTGGGCAGAGCGGAGCGCCGCGCCTCACTCCCGCCCGGGGCGCCAGCGTGTGCGTGCGGCGAGATAGACCTGGGGCTCGGCATGTGCCTGGAAGCGGCGGACCCACCCCGCCCCGCCCCGCGCGGGCTGCCGCCACGCCGCGCCACGCGGTTGCCCTCTACTCGCGCTCGGCTGTCACCCGCAGTCGCGGGGCGGGCGAGGTGGGGCGGGGAGGGGCGGGGTGGGGCGTGGCAGAGCGGCACTGCAGCCAACAGCCTTGAGAGCGGAAGTAAATCTCACTCATACTAGTCGGCCCGGCCGTTGGTGAGAAGAAGCCCGGCGTGGCGCTTGATTAGGTGCCCTGCGGGTGTCCCGCGTATTGCCGTCTTCGGGCCGAGTCGGCCGCCCTGGATCAGGAGGCTCGCCTCCCACCCCGAAGCCCCCTACACAGAGGGACAAAAAACAACTTCTAGTACGTTATTGTACAACTAATAAGTCTTCCAGAATGTTCAATGACTCTGTCGCCACACAACGTTTTACGATAAAAATACAGGGAGTCGCGAGTTTGTCTTGCTAAAAATGTTTCGTTTTCGACCATTTGATGAGAGCTCCCAGAGTCGACCTTTAGATACTAAATGTGGTTCACTCACATGTACGAACCCTACCCCTGATAGCAAGGTAAGACAATGCAGCCAGAGGCCTAGTGCGGTACCTAACCCGACATTCCCTCCCTTCAGTGTTGAAATACGTCACAGATTCCACGGGAAAAGAACGAATCTGCACCAAGTTTAAAGGGTTGTAACTAAGTTTCTAGCAGATTGTGTGGCCGGTCGGCCGGCGCCGTTTTAAAGTGCGCTTAAGTAAGTGTTGTTTTTTCTTTTTCTTTTCGGATTCTGGCCCACTGTGCCCCCCCCCCCCCCCAAATCCGCCTCACTCTTTGAGACTCTATCAGAACCGAGACACGCGCGTAGGGTCGATACTGCATCGAGAGGCCCTCATATTATTCCAAGTTGCCCGCTTAATTATTTGTGGCTCGGCCCGCCTCTCACCCTCACCTGCCTCGCCTAGCGGGCCGCGTGCACCGCATGACGGTTGAAAAGGTTAATCAGCCCCCTGCTAAATGTTGCAGGCCTACCCGAAAAGAAAGGGGAAGGATAAGGCCGACTGACGGCAGTTTGCGACATCCTGTGTCACGCGTGACACGCTCGCGACACGCATGTGGCGCGCCCTCCGCCAGCCGTTGGACCCGCGGTCGTATATACTGTTCGTCACTGGCGAGACCAAACGCATCCTACGCGCCGACTTTTTAAATCCATGCGGGGGCGATGGAGGGCAGGGTGTGGTGGGCTGGGTCGGGGAGGCGCGGCGCGGGGCGGGGCGGGGCGGGCAGCTGGGCCGCGCAGGATGGCACGTAGGGGCAAGGGCGCGCAGCAACCGCGCAGATGGCGGCGTTCTCGCCCCGCTCAAACATTTTGACTTTAAAATGGGAATACAATCCTAACGAGGTCTTGTAATGGCAGTTTGATGATGATCCAATCGGGCCGGACTTCGATAACCCAAACCCCCAAACCTCACCCCAGCGCCACGTGACGGCCAGAGCGCCAACCCCACTGCTCACTGCTCACCGTCAGCTGCCTGGAATATTTTTTTCCCCAAAAAAGCGAATGAGAAGTCGAGCAGGCAAATTGCAAACTAAATGTGGACGAAACGACAAAAAAACAACAACCAAACAGCAGAAAGCAGCCGTTTGCTGAAATGGGATGGACCGAATATCAGTCAGTTCAGCACTATGAGAATGTCTCTCCAACACAGAAAACAAAACATACTAGCTCACAAACAGTCACGCTTACCCCAGCAAACAAACAACCATAAGCAAAGAAACACAAACACACACACACACACACACACACACACACACACACACACACACACACCTCCAACGCCGGGCAATATAAGAACAATTTGGACGAATCGAGCGGGTTGCAGTGACACCCTGCCCTGAGGTGCCCTCAGAGGGCGGCGCCTTGCGAGGTCGGTCTGCTATGGCCCAGTCTCGGGCGGCGCACACTCACTTGACGGCCACGGCCGGCGCCGAGGCAGCGGTGCTCCTGACAGGTCCAGCGGGACGGCGTGGTCCGCGGCCCCCGCGCAGCGCCCGCGAGTCGTCCAGGACGTGAGCTGCCAGCGGCGGGTCCGGGTCGCGTACAGGGAGACGACGCCTCTGGAGGGCCCGGGCCGGGCGGCGCCTGCTGAGCTGGGCGTCGAGGCGGGGTGGGGCGTGGCGGGGCGGAGCGGAGCGGTCTCGAGAGCGGCCGGGCGGTGAGGCGGCGGGGCACAGACTGCGGGCCGTGCGCCGCGCCGCGCGCCGCGAGCCTCATGGCCCGACACAGCCGGCGCCCCTCCCCTCCCCTCCCCTCCCCGCCCGCCCGCATGCCGGCACCGGCGTGCTCAGGCAGGCTTGCACCCGCCGCCCGCGCCGCACCGCGCAGCCCCGCACCGCCTGGGACAGGGCCTGCTTGTAGTGAGCCGAGTGAGAGGAGAGGAGGTGCAGGTCCGTGCGGGCGCCCGCACGCTCGGCTCGCTGCCCGGCCCGGCCCGGCCCAGACCGGACTCAGCGGGGCAGGGCGGGGCGGGGCGGGGCGGGGCGGGGCGGGGCGGGGCGGGGCGGGGCGGGGCGGGGCGGGGCGGGGCGGGCAGTGGTAGGCCGCCGGTCGGGAGGGAAGGCCGCGGGCCGCGGCCGCACACAAACAGCGCTTTACCCATACCCTTCCACGCTGTCATCGTCTGCTTACTGTGTTTCTGGATTTTGATTCGACTTCCGTACTACACCGAGAATCACCTTTACCGCGGATTACAGCTGGATCGCTGGATGACAACATTCGTGGCAGTAACCACTTCCTGTTTCCGATACGCCCCCTAATCACTCTTTGCAGTACCGCAAGCCTACAACATGTATTCCTCCTTTTTGTTAGAAAATATTACTTTTATTCTTTTAAAAACCTCCAACTCCAACATACTCTTACTTGCTAATGAAAGAGGCCAGACGCAACGATGGCGCGCCTTGGGCAGCATGGCGGTGTCATCTGCCTGTACCACCACTCCACCCCGCCGCGCTCCACCCCGCCCCACCCCGCCCCACCCCGCCCCACCCCGCCCCACCCCGCCCCACCCCGCCCCACCCCGCGCAGCCCCGCCCCGCTCCACCCCGGAGCGCAGCCGCGCACAGCCGCGCACAGCCGCGCACGCCGAGTCGCACAGCTGCTAGCAGTACAGGGCGGCCGTAGATTGGTCTAAGCCGTGTTGCTCACATCTGCGTCCTCCCAGCGCCACCCCCGCCACGCCGCGCCCCGCGCAGCCTCCTAGCGCTGCCATCCTTCTGCTGTACCTTCACCGCCCCGCTGCTCCGCTCGCTTCGCCCCCACCCCCACCCCCACGCGCGGCGGATCCCTCTGCAAGCAGGCGGCGGGAAGGACAAGGCATTTGTACAGCCTCGGGTCCCGGCCTGCCGGGCCGAGCCGGCTTGCTCGCGCGCGCGCTCCGCTCCAGACACACACTCTCACTTTCAGTCAAAGGATTTGCATCCCCGCTTCTACTCTTAGTCTGCTACACCACGCAGTGGCCGGCGGCTTGGGATATCGAGCAAATAGGGAAGTTCGATTCGCTTGACAAACCGGAAGAGTTTTGTAGGGAGGTGTTGATTAAGCTGGCAGCTTGTAGCCCATAGGAATGATGTAACAGAAGCAATATATTGAAAAATCAAGAAAAAAAAGCAGACCACGCGACCGTGACCAAAAAGTTCCGGAGGGCCGGAACTTGAAAGCAGATGATACGTATGGTAGATGTCCGTACGCGTTGCAGGCCGCAGGGAAGCGGAGCGCTGTCGCGCTGGGCTAGGAGGGGGGAGGCGCGGGGCGGGAGGGGGCACCGGGCCGGCCGCCTGAGAGGTGGCGTGGAATAGTCGCGTGGTCGGGGCGCGCGCGGAGCGCGCCGCCGCCGCCGCGCGACATTTTCCCCCCTGTATAATATTATGCCACTCTCGCTCTGCCGTTTGCTGTCTGCTCGCTGCGCTGCTCTCTGCAGGCTGCTCGCTGTATGACAGTACAAGCAGGCTGATACATTCGTATCATCTGCTAAAAATCACGTTTTGGAAAAATTATATGTATGTTAAGAAAATGACGGGTCGCGGCGGGTTGGTATGGGGCGGGGCAGGGCAGGGCGGTACACAGGCCTGGTGGTGGGCGCGGGGGGATGCCCCTCGAGTCCTGGCCCCGGCCGCTTGTGGTCGCGGAATGGACGGACGTCGTTATAGTTTTTACGCGAGCCTGCTGAGCGAAGTGGTCGCTCAGGTGCTGTCAATGAATTACTTAGCGTGCCCGTGCTCCGCTAGCGTCGGCGGGCACAGGTGCTGACCGTAACGCAGAAGTACCGAGAGCGGGTACTGCCCGGCCCCGGCCCGGCCGCGACCGCCCACCACCGCACCTGAGTCCTCCCCCACCCAATCCTCCATTCCAACCCCCTCTCCCTCGGCTTCTCCGCGCCTTTCGGTCCTCTCCCCCCCCCCCCCCTTTCCAGACGCCGCTAGGGCGAAGGGGAGTGATTGATCGAAAGGCCTCGATGACAACTGAGTGCCAGCGAGCCACCGCCACGCCGCCGCTCGAGGAGGAGCGATGGCGAGGCAGGCAACGAGTGAGGAGAGACACTTTCAAACACACACCTCCCCTTCAACCAGCAGGGTGATTCCGAACACCGTTTGATAGTGTCCTCTCTCTCGCTCCCTATGCCCATGCCCCGTGAGAGCGACAAGGAGAGAGCGATGAAACCAGTTTGCGGAATCACCCTACAGCGCGTGCCGTGTTCAACCCCGAGCAGTGCGTACCCGTGCGTAGGCTGCTGCCTGCCCCAGTCAGATAGCACGAGTAGCTGTCACTTGCCATGACAGCTGTACTCTCTCAGTGCGCCCACCCAGCCTCACCGCCCGAAGGGCTCGGGCTCGGGATCGGCAAGGGTCCCCTCTCGCCCCGCCTCGCCCCGCCCGCCACGCCTCGCCCGTGCTGGCCGGCTCCCCACGCCGCCTCCCCACCGCCCGGCGCCGCGCGACCAGCTGTGACCAGCTGCGACTGCTGCTCCAGATGTTTCCAGCAGTGCGCGCCCGCTGGCACTCGCCCCTCCCAAACCCACCCCCGCAGCGCCGTCTACTTTTGCCGATAATGGCGGTGGCACTGTTTATGCCAGTGGCGCCTTTCCTTATTCCCCGTTTTTGTTTGTCCTGATTAATGTCGAGCCTCGTGTGCACCTGCACCCGGGGGCCAAGGCAGCAGGGGCGAAGGGCGGGGAGCGGGGCGGGGCGGGGAAATCAACCCTTTCCCGGGGTATGTGCGAAGCCTGGCCGGCGTTCGAGCCCGTTGCTTTGCTAACCACAAATCCCCGGAGACAGCACAGCAATGCATTCAGTCTTCTGGTGCGAAATTATTTGAAATCAAACGCAATCGTTTGAGCAGTTTGAGCCGCCCCGTTCTCGTGACGGGCTGTGCGGGGTCCGAGGGGGCGACCACACCCCTTTAATGTGTACACATGATTCCCGGAATGATCGATTCCCAATGATTCCCATCCATATCTTTTCATTTCTAACTGTTTCTAGCGACATAGAACGCTAATTTCGGCTAATTATAACTGATTCCAGGTGTTTCCTGCTTTGTTGTAGTGGTTTTCATTGATTTCCCTTCATTTTTATGATGATGATTCCCAGGCTTGTGTACATATGATCCCCTCGGCGGGGGCCGCACCGGGCCGCGCCTCTGGGCCTCGACCGGCTCAGCTCCCACGGTTTGCCCCGCCAGCCCGCCGTGCCGCGGGGATGAACGTGCCCCGGGGGGCGGCCGCGGGCTCAGCGGTCTGCTACTGCTGCTACCGAAGGATGTCCTTACAGAGAGGACGGGACTCTAGTCCATCTCACCCAGCTGCAACATCCCGTGCTTCAGCGCCGTCACGTCTATGGTTGATAAACATATACGTTCAATAGTAACACCAATGGAATTCCTATTGGAAAACAAACATTTTGTTTGTTTTCATTTACAACATGGTCGAAATGGGTTCAAATACACCTGTGAAATCGAGGAACATTCAACCAGAGGGCATGAATGATCTATCTATATATAGACGAGGTCATCGTGCTCGTAATCCCTGCTTTTCAAAAACTCGAAAGAGAAGAAAAAAAAACTATGTGCCCAACTTATCAACACCGCTTTAATGTTGAATGAATTTACTTTCTTGATGATTTCTTCTGATATTTCTTTCGTGATAGTCAATTTTAATAACTGGCCAGCACAGTTTGTGCAAATAAATTCATTTATTTTTAAGTACATCTCACAACATTACTGAAATATCCAGAGTTTTATCAGTTGTCAAACGAATTGCGCCCCCACTGGCACTGCACTGCTGGCGCCGTCCCACAGCCCCTCCGTTCGACCTCGCCCCACCCAGCCCCGCCCCGCCCCACCCAGCCCCGCCCCGCTCCTCTCCGATCCCTTTTCTCACTCAACTCGGCAGACACGCGGCCCCAGCTCTCCACCCGACCGTGGGATTTTTGCCATCTGTATGAAAATTAGCATGGTAAGTAAAATTCGTGAATAGGGTGGTTTGTTGTTTGTGAGCAGGATGGGAGGTGGGGGGTGGACGGAAAGAGGAAGGAGAAGGAGGTGGGATACGGAGGAGTCGGAGGGCATAAGGGGTTGCAGACAAAGGGGGTCGGCCGGGCGCCACAGATCCATACGAACGGCACCTCGCAGCAGCAGCCGTGCCTGGAAAATTTTCTTTCAGTTGGCAGGATTTATGGCAGATAAGTTTTAATTAAAGTGACACTATAGCGCAAATAAGGGGGGAGGGGAGAAGGGACACCGTTTAAAATTGCATGGCGAACGGGGAGCGCCTCGTTACCTCTACCAAAATTACCTCTACTAAATTTATATAATATTTTTATTGAATATTTTTATTCGATAGACAAATGAAAAACACCTCTACCAGAATAATATAAATATTCAATATATATATTCAATATAAATATTTAATATAAATCTTCAATATAAATATTCCTAACTTGAAGCAGCTTGTTGCCTACACTCAAAAAGGGACGGTAGGAACAGCTCGCTCAGCACAGTGAGAGGAGTAAGAGGTGGGGGGTGGAACTGAGAATGTATTCGTAACGAGAGTGCGTCTTAGTGTCACAGTGACGGGGCTTGAAGGTAGACGCATGGTGGAGGGCGATAAGCTCATCCGGTGATTCCCCTACCAGAAGTCCTAAAAAAAATCAGACATCGTTTTTACCTTCAATATAGAGGGACAACTTTGGTAATTGAAAGGGACAATTTTGGGTTTTCAACTTCTGTTAGGGTCGTGGCTCGTGCGAAGGGCACAAATCTGTACGCGTTTTGCCGCTGGCCCTTGTATCGGGAGTGCTTTATTTCGGACATTCAAAGCAGGCAGGCGTGCAGAGAGCTACGGCAGGTCAGCGCGACAGCAGCGCAAGCAAAGAACAATCTGCACACTTCTCCCATGCAACATACAGAAAAACAGAAAACACAGCATTGGTGTTTACACCAGAAGAAACAGACTTGTGCCCTACTAAGTGGGGCCGACGACGTCTTCAGGCAGAGCTGACCTGGAATGATATCGCGGAAAACTGCTTCGACGACGTACTTTGTTAAACACTTTCGTAAAGCACTCCAGGTAACAGGGCCAGCGGCAAAACGCGTACAGATTTGTGCCCTTCGCACGAGCCACGAATCACTGGACGAGCAGCGGGACGAGCTAATCGCCTCCCACCATGTGTCTACCTTCCAACCACGTCACTGTGACACTGGGACGCACTCTCGTTACGAATAAATTCTCAGTCCCCCCCTCCCCCCCACACCATCTTGCTCTTCTCACTGTGCTAAGCGAGCTGTTACTACCGTCCTGTTAACAAGCTGCTTCAAGTTAGGAATATTTATATTGAATATTTAAATTGAAGATTTATATTTAATATTTATATTGAATATTTATATTGAATATTTATATTATTCTGGTAGAGGTGTTTTTCATTGGTCCATCGAATAAAAATATTCAATTAAAATATTATATAAATTTAGTAGAGGTAATTTTGGTAGAGGTAACGATGCCATCTCTGGCGAACGTCGTTGGTTTGGCATAAAAATAATGTAGCCGCTCTGAATCGCCTTTCAATAATCAGTGATCTTCGTACATCAAGCGCAAGGACCCGTTTTCAGTATTTTAATTCTCCAAAATGTTCACGGAACGTCCCTCGTACTGAAACAGGTATGGAAGCGTCCGTAATTTTCAAGTGCGGTCGTGTCCGTATTTCGGAACTACGGCAGTTGAGTGCAAACGGTTCTTTACGGAAGCCGTTGCCGTCGTATGCTAAGGAATCTTTAACAGTGGCGGAAGTGAGGAAGATGAAAGAGACGCGGTGGTCAGGAGGCAGGCGCGCCTAGGCGGGGGCAGTGCAGTGCGGACACAATTCGTCAGCGGTACAGGCGCAGCAGCACGTCAGCGACATGAACCAGGCTCCAGGGCAGCAGCAGGCCTGCAGGGAGGATCCTGGCCAGACGCGCCGCAGGGCAGGGCAGGGCAGGGCGTACTGGCGAGAGCCCCGGATAGACGATAACCATCTCAGTCCCGACAGGGCATCGTCCGCACCCCAACAGGCCCCCTCGGCTGCCCCTCTTGCGCAACTCCTCCTCCTGACCCCCCCTCCCCACCCTGTGTTCCAGAACAGCTGAGAGATGCAGCAGAGGCAATGCCACACGCTGCCGCCGGCCCGGCCCGGCCGGGCCGGGGACCCCGCGGCCGGCCGGGTAGGCACTCCCGCCGGGCTCGCACGTGGCAGTGTGGCCCATCAGCCAGGCGCCGGCGGCGAGGCATGTACCGGATGTTTCTGTGAATGCGTGACACTGTTGCGGGTTCGCCTACCCGATTGGTTCGTAATGCGCCGTGGCCCCTGCAGCGCTGGCGAGTAGGGTTTCTATTTTTCCGGAGATGTAAAAATTGGAAATATTTCGGGAACATTTCGGAAATATTTCGGAAAAATTGGAAATATTGAAAAAAAGTAGTTTTTATTGTATTTTTGCAAAGAGCCGCAATTTTTTCTATGAAGAGGGTAGGGAAATGACGTAGAAGAACTTTCAGCACGTATACTTATGCTGAATTACATCGTTTAATTGCAATTTACAAGTACAAACAAATTCTCGTCTTGAAGCGTCCGTCGGATCGGATCGTCGCACATGTGAAAGTAAGGTTAGGCGGTGCGCCGCGGCGGCGGCGGACCACTGGTAAAACAAATGTTTAGTTTCTACACATCATGGTGTATAGTTGGCAATTCTATACATGACATGATGTATAGCAGGAACTAAACATGACAAGATGTTTAACACCTATACACTTCACAAATGTTTAAAGGTTAAACATTTTGTGATGTATAGAAGTATACACTTGGGCGAGGCTTCACATGGAAAAGCATAGGGACACCACGCTGCGCCAAGTGAATAGCCAACTGAACACTTGCAAAGTGTTTAGAGAATAAACATAGTTTGAACTAAACATGATATAGTGTTCAAGTATTAAACATTAGCAGTTAAACATCATTTGATGTTTAGAACTATACATTTGTTTTACCAGTGCCCTCACCGCCCCCGAGTGGTTTTTGAAACGACCCGTCACAAACAATTGGTATCCGACAAACGCGGGAAATTACGATTTTAATGCAAAGCTACGCTATATATTCATGCAAATGCCCTTTGCTGAGGAATTTCAATATTTCCAATATTTCCGATATTTCGGACCCCTCGGAAATATTTCCGAAATATTCCCGAAATATTTCCAATTTTTCCGGGAAATATTTCCAACCCCGAAACCCTACTGGCGAGTATGCAATCCTGTCACGCATTCAAAGAAACACCCGGTACCGGTACATGTACTTGCACATAATGCACAGGCCCGGGGAGCAGAGGAGAGGGCCGCGGCCGGGCTGCAACCGAACGCAAAGAATTGCAAAATGGCCACCGTTATTGCGTGGGGCCAAATCGAGGGGAAAACAACTTTGGATTTTCGTACACCTCAAAGTTCAGAAAAAATCTGAAAAATTCAAAAATTCAGAGGAGTTTTAAAAATCCAGAAAATTCACAAGAGTTCACAAAAATTTAGGAAAATTCACGCAAAAACTCTCAAAAATTAAAAAAAAATCACGAAAACTCACAATTTTTTTTACAGCCTAATGCAAAGTTTATTCCCCATCGCCCTGCCCTCACCTCATGCGAGAGCCTCGCATGGACACGCGCCTGGTCTTGCGGCGGATGCGGAGTGCCGCCCCCACCAGCTTAGGGGCGGGCAGCGGCGTGCCCGCCGCGCCGGGCCCTGCGCATGCCGGCTGGCTTGGCGAGCACCATGCCAGAAGAGGAGGAATTAACAGTCAAAACTTTATTAATATCTGAGAGGGTTACAGACGACGTAAGCAGCAGAGGAAAAAAAAAGAACTTAGCTCCGCTCGCCTCCTGCTACCACCCCCTGTACTGTACTCCTAACACCCTCCGCCCTCCTTTCCCATCGCTCAATCTTTGGTGCGAAGCTAAGAGTGTATAATTTTCCAAAAATGGTCTCACCTTGCCTGAAATTTCGCTGATGACTTCTTTACATGCACGATATCTTTTTTTCTGCCACCGCGGATGCCACCTTCCACAGCAAACTGACGTTTCGTCATGTAGTCCCCGCAAGTCGTAGGTCCGAAGCAAAGTGTGATTACCAGAATTTTAGGGCACAAGATAGTGTCCGGCCCGGTCCCCCTCCCCTTTGGTCTTACGCCCTCGTACGGAGTCGGCCGGAGTCGGACGGAAACGGCCATGGTGTCCAGGCGGCGCCGCGCACGGTGCAGCCCTGCCGGGTCGGGCCGGGCCACATCTGTAGGCACACTCAGCGCCACATGGCGCACGGACTTTGTCCCGCCCCGCCCCGCCCCACCGCTCCAGCCGTGCACCCGCAGTCCAGTTAGTGCCCGGGACAGGACAGGCCAGGCCAGGCCCACATTACCTCACAGGGTGCCGCCCCGCTCCTTACGCTCAACCCTTCATCGTTATCGGCGGTCAATCACAAGCTTTTTCATTTCGCAACGCTAGAAATGAAAGACTGGTACTCGCTGACTGCACATCTTTCCAAGTTAATGATGAGCTGACTCAACAAACACAATGATTAGAGCAAATATCGTGGAATCTGCAGTGTAAAATTAGCATTTACGAGGGGGAAGCTTGTCATTTGGCAACTTTTGTTGAGGGAATCCCGCCCCAGGGAGCAGCTGCGGGACGGGTTGAGGAGATGTGATCGGCTATCCATCTCCCCGGCAGCGCCCCTCCCCTTGGGGACTTCTCTTCGTTCTACAGCCACTCCTCGGCGCACACCTGATTCCCCCTGTAATCGCCCGTCCCCCTCGCCTCGCCCCTTTTCTATTGCGAAGCAGCAGGTCCGCCGCCGCAAGACGCGAATGTGTTAGAGAATTTGCACGATAAATCAGGACCATCCCGATACGGCACGGTGCGCCAAAGAGACGGCGAAGGCGGGGCTACGGGTTTGCCGTGGAGCCGCCCGGGTCCGGGTACAACGCGGGCCTGCGCCTACACTCCCGCTGTGCGGGGGAACGTCTCTGAACCAGACTTGCATGATGGTGAGTACGGGTGCGTTGTGTACTGAGTATTGAGAACCAGACCTGGTTTGGCCCAAGTATGGCCCAGAAACACCACTACTGGACCTGCCCGCTGTCAGGTACGTGGTGATACGAGGAGTGAGCTGGTTGGACAAAATTACGAAATGCAGATGTAGGATGAATGAAAATAGGTTTTCACCCCAACACATTGTATAATGCGCAGCAGAATGCACGATAATTTGTGAAAAAGCGCAGCCTTTTATGACTACTCTACCATACATCCACCAAACCACCTTCTAGCTGCAGTGCTCGCCCTCACCCCTCCTAGGGCAGCAGTTGCCAAAATTATGTAGGCGAAACCAATATGTATTTTTACGAGGGAAGTTTTGTGCCTCGCCTGGCCTGGCCAGGTAGGCAGCCTGCAGCCCATTAACGTGTTGAGCGCCGGGTCTCCGCCGCCCCTGAGAGGACGTGGGCTCCCCGCCCCGCCCAAGCCAATATGCAATAAAATAAGGACGTGCCCGTATCGCATTTATGTCGCGCGGTGCTGCACCCTCACCTGTTCGTTGACGCCCTACGCACCTTGCCCTGCCACGCCACGCCACTGCTGCGTTGCGCAATCCGCCCGCGGACAGGTGTTGGCCGCAGTCTGACTTTGATTCCAGATTTCAAATTCTGTGTCATAACTTACACGTGCACATGGAAAAAATCCGTCAAGTCCACATTATCCAATGTGGCCGAAAAAGGCTTCGCGTGCTTGGTGTGGGCAATGGCAAGCTCAACCCCTTGACTTACACACTAACGGCATCTTTGATCAAGCAGTCGTCAAGAAAGTTCATAGAAAATACAAGCTGAGCGGATACCTACTGCGAGGCCCGCCGCTCCTCTCATTTCCACATTTCCACCACCCGCTGTTTCCTCCGACGGTCAAAACAGCGTCAAAACAGCTGAGTTTGAATCCAAAATATTCACCCAGGAGAGGGTAAGAGAGGGAGAGGAGAGAGGGGAAGAGTTTGATTTCGATTTAGGGACGGATTCATAAAGGAGAGAGGGGGAGAGGGAGAGAGGGGTGTGAGTGGTACCAGAGATAGAGAGGCCGGCAGCCCTTAAATTTAAACGAGTAGAATTTAAGACACATATTAGCACTTTTATTCGCGGAGGAGAGCGCACGGAATGCGCAGTTGGTCAACATTGTCTTAAATTTCCCCCCCCCCCTTTTTTTAAAATATGAGGTTTTTGAGGTCAGCCGATCCAAACGCGCACCAATATTTTACGTCAGACAAATCTGAACTGATTTTTCACCTAGGACTCAAGTTAAGCAGGGGGCAGAAACGCACTAGGCCGGGCTGGGGGCCATGCGCGACACCGGGTGAATCACCTCAAATAGAGGTCAATGGGGGAAGAGATTTCTTCCAAACGGATCAAGTAATCGCAAATTCCAAAACGGATCTTCAATTGGGAAGGTTTGCCGCAGAGGATAGACGTTGTGGCAGTTGTCAGAGCCTTGTCACCTGAAGCCTGGAAGTCCGTAAAAAGTGTCTTTTTTGATATTTGAATCGAAAATTTTCCCGCGTTTTTTGCGCTTTAGAATACACCGAGTTTTGAAAAGTAGGGTTACATTTCTCGAAATTCCCACAACGTCTATCCCTCGCAGAATATATCCCTCTTTCAAGTGCTCTTTCCGTTTTGACGATATGTTTCGGCGTTTAAAAATAATTGCTTCCCCCATCAGCCGGAAGCATGCGGTCGCGCATTGCCCCCAGCCCAGCCTAGTGCGTTTCTGCCCCCTGAGTTAAGACTCATATTGTAAAGATCAGAGGCCCCGATTCATCCCGCCACGCTCCGTCACGCACCCTGCTTTGCGGGGGCGCGCCACATGTGACACCCGGACTGGGTTGCGAAAATTTTGAACGTAGCGTCAACATATCCTGATTACTATGCCAATTTTCAGAATTTCACCCCTCTTTAAACAAAAGATTCAGAGTTGTAGGACAATTTTGAGGAGAGAGGACTTTCCCTCAACCGCCTCCACTTCTTCGACAGTCAAAATTGTCGTAGAAGCACCTGACTTTTTTAAAAAAGAGGGGTGAAAGGCTGATGCTTGATCCAAAAATCTGGTTTGTTTGTTGCTAGGTTCAAAATTTGAGAAAAACTTGCGGCAAGCATTCTATTCATTGCATCTTTCGTCCGCCGGCAATAATATATGCGCACGCTGAGTCGGGCGCCCGGCCGGGCGGACCCCCGCAAGGACCCCCGCCCCCGGCCCCGCCCCCGACCCGAACCTTTTTCTTTTGTGTCGCTGGAGGATGTTGGGGAGCAGGTAGCGCACACGAAAATCTTGGCGAGAAACATCGAGCGTGTCTATAGGCTTCGCGTTTTGCGCTTTAGCGCACGCGAAGCCTAATAAGCGGAAGGGCTCGTTCTCAACAGAGAGATTTTTATAGAATTCTTCGTTCAAGTTCGTACTGTCTCCGAAGCTTGATGATCAAAAGGATTTCATTTTAATCGTTCTTTACGATAACATACAAAGGTATATACATATGATAAGAGAACGAGTATTGTATTCAAAACATAGGTCTGTTAGTGACCTGATGCAACTTTAAATTCACTACATTATAATGTAGTATACTAAATGTTATAACCTTTGGTTCATTTCAAAGACCGGGAAACAGTCTTTCAACCGCAAGGCTGGGGAGGGGGGGGGGGGCGATGTATCGAAAGTTTCCTACATTCAGACAGAAGGGGGGGGGGAATTCATCTTATTACGCGCCTGTTCAACCGTAAATGAGGTGCTTTAGTTAATGCAATAAAAATTATTAAGAAAACCACAGCTGAAAATGTGTGTTAAAAGTGGTTTCTAACCTATACATACAACACTCATTCTTCACAGAATACACATACCATGCACCACGCGATATAAATAATGCGAATGTAAATTAAATTCAGGTTTATCAATTGTTTGCAGATTCATATTCAACAGTTCAGGTCAAGTACATCATCAATACAACTGAAATTTATTTAGTTTTAATGTAGGAAATCGTACATAAAAAGAAAATTAAAAAAAAATCAAAAGGTATGTTGTAACAGGGTATTCCAATGGAGCGCTGCCCGGAACTAAGAAGAACGAAACTGGATACAGAGAGTGGTGGTGGGGTCGGGCGCGGGCGAGCGGAGGAGCGGCGGGTGGTCGGGGAGCTTCCCCGCCAGCCCGCCGCTCCTCCGTTCGCCCTCCCCCACATCCGGTTTTGTTCTTCTTAGTTCCGGGCGTACCCTATTTTATTATTAAAACCTTTTTTTTTAAATTGCGGTTGCTACAATACCAAATTATGCTTTAGTTAAAAATGTTTTATTCTTACGAAAAGAATATGTATCACTCTAAAAAATAATACAAATTTGTGTCTCCACTTTGATAGAAATTTCAATCTACATTGCGTATTGCAAAAATGTGCAAAATGTTTACAAGATGCGGTAAACTGTAAAATATGTTACAAAATTCCGTATCCGTTACAAGATACTCGATAGGATACAGAAAACTGTAACATTCATTACAAATGTCTTTGTAACTTGTTACGGAATTCTGAAACTTGGTTTGCTAATAGGGGCGAAAGGCTGTGGATATCCCGGAGGCGGAGGAATGACACCGGGCGACAGCATCACACCGAGCAGGTAGCCCCGGTGGCCGCATGGTTAAAGGTAGATTCTCGTAATCCACTGGTCCGGGGTTTAACTTTCGGTTAGGAAAAGTAATTATCATCTATCTGATTTGAACATAATGTTCACCCTGGGGTTCGATTATAAGAGAATACGAAAAACGACGTAAAGGGCAGAAGTATTCTGTTTTAAAACTCAAAACTAGTTCTTTATCAAGTGATACATATTTTGTAACACGGTTACATATTTTTTGGGGGGTGCGTAACTATGTTGCAGTATCCTGTCCTGATTTTTTACTCGTTTTTTACCACCACCTCTCATGGGTGGTGAAAAGAACGAGTATTGTTCTCAGACGAGTGTAACCCTGCTTAACTGATTCTACATACATCTCAGAACTCAGTACTTACAGGCATGATACGTATATACTCTTCTAAACTCATCTTTATTCCAACAATTAACTTTTTTCTTCAAGTTTAATAGTATTCTTTTGAGAGCACTTAACAAATTTTGTATGTTTTCATTCTCAGTCTATAGACCAGCCTAATAGTGAAGTTTTCAATCTCGATAGCACAATACCTACAGACATGAAACTTGTACTAATCTGAACTGGAAACCGTGCTATCACAACACTTGATTTCGAAGGGGACTCGGGGGAAAAAAAAAAGAGAGAACTCTTCACTGAGAGAAATTCTTGTGCCAGGTACGGGAAAATTTTCCATGTGAGGTCTTGTACAATTACAATTCATATTGTAAATTTTTATAACTATACGTATTAACTCAGAATCGATTGGTGAGCAACAAAGTCGAAAAGCGTAAGTTTGTACATATACGAGATATGTTGTACATAGTGAATTACAAAATGTATTGTACATCTACGGAAATATTATACACAGTGTTAAACAATTTTGCCAGTTTTCACGAGGGGGCAACCACTCAAGAAATCATGTGTCCCTAGCCGGTGAAATCCCAGAGAAATCCCATTGAAATCTCGCGAAATCACCGAAATCATTGGAAATCATCGAAACGAAATTCACCGAAATCTCTCGAAATCCCGTGAAATCTTGAAGGCATCTTGAGAAATCCGTTAAAATCTGGTTGAAATCTGGTGGAATCACACGCAATGTGAAGAAATCCTACAAAATCAGAGAAATCAGGTAAAATCAGAGCAGGAGGAATCTCGAGAAATCTCGGGAAATCTGGAGAAATCTTATAAATCGTGAAATCATGTGTCCCTCCGGATAGGGAGTGGTTGCCCCCTCGTTTCATTTTAAGTCCCCGAGTCGGCTCGCCTCGCGCTCCTTTATGCGCCCCTACAATTAGGCCCGAGCGGGCCGAACAACGCCCGAGTCGAGCAAAGGCCCTATTGTCCGGGTGGTCCGGGGAAAATTTTCCCCCTACACACACTAACACAATCTGAGATGAAAATGGACTCACTCGACTCACATCACGAGCGAGGGCCCTGTCCCGGGTGGTCCCGGGATTTTTTTTTATTTTTTTTTTATTTTTAGGCAACGGAGTTGCTTTCTAAAATCGCTGGAAAACGTGCGTGTTTTGTTTCATTTGGCCTCTTACGACAGAAAAAAAAAACTGCTGAAGGGAATTCGATAATATTAAGCAGACCTTTAGAATGTAAGCTGGTACATTCGATTCTGAAATCTAGTTGAAATCTGTGTTGCAGATTTTTTTTTTTTTAAGTTTTAGAGTGAGGATACTCCCCATATTAAAAATATTTTAATTTTTCTCCAATCATCAATTCCTTGCCGTAAAGATACTTGTGTGTGTGTGTGTGTGTGTGTGTGTGTGTGTGTGTGTGTGTGTGTGCTGCTTTGGGTTGTCCCTCATAAAAATGTGCAAAAATTTACACAAATTTCAAAGTTTTCCCAAAATTTCACTGAAATCTATTGGTAAGCAATAGTAATCGGTAATCGTTTCAGGGTTGTTACAGGTCATGGAAAACCTGGAAGTCATGGAAAAGTCAGGGAAAAAAATTCGAGTCATGGAAGTCATGGAAAAGTCGGGGAAATCATGGCCGAGTCATGGAAGTTTGTTAAATTGCAATATTGCCCGTGTCGTCTGCCTGCCGCGCCGTGACAAATGTATTGCTCTTTTATTTTATTTCGAATGAGTGCCTCAAAGGGCTTTAAAATGAATAAATAATTATGCAAGTGCAATTATTGCTTTACATAGTTTTCTTTTTAAAACCCCTAGTCGTATATATGTCTGGGGAAAAGTCATCGAAAACCTCGAATTCATTCATGGAAAAGTCAGGGAAATAAAAAATTCCCGACTTTGTAACAACCCTGCGTTTGTATCCTCCTGAACCGAGTGATGGACCCCCCCGGCGATACCCCGTGCCTCAAGCACACCGACGAGACACGCAATATTCCTTGTGGGCTGAGAGTATCGCCGCTGACTTCCGTGGTGTCTCTGCTGACTCGAAGTAACAGCTCCACTCGAGGAGTAGCGCTGGACGTACCTGTAGCCACGACAATGCTGTAGTAACAAGTGGCTTCAGTTGGACTTCTCGACACTTTCATACTTGAATAAAAAAGCATTTACAGTTGAAACTCACTTTAAGTCCGTGATACCGAACAGTAAATGTAAGAAACCTCTCTCTTTCATAAATAACAGTACGTTCCAATCGTATCGTTCCCGAAGATCCGTACAAGCAATAATTGGTATTACCTCCCTCGTCATTTGATGACTAAGTTGCGGTAGAAGATTCAAAATATCATAATTTATTATGGCTCAGCGAAAAGCGGGGGCTTGTGTGCTGCCATAAAAAGAAAATTACGCCACAACGCCGTCATAAATTACTGGATGATGTCGCGGTGATCGTGGAGGACCTGTGGGAGGCTTTGGTTAAAAATGCAGGGAGGAAAACTGGGTTGGGCGCAAGATCGTGAAAAGCGGCTGGGCCAGTACGGGCATATGGGGTGGGGGGGATGGGGTCGGGCAGAGCGAGGCATATAGGGTCGGGCAGGTCGGGGCATGAGCCGCCGCGCTGCAGCGGGCCAAAAGATAAAGACGACAAAATGGCGTCCAGGATTTAAAAGTGTGCGAGGCGTTCCATGGTTCCGCTCTGCTCCGCTCGGCGTTTCGGCGCCCTTGCCCACCTTGCCCTTCCCCCTCACCCGCGAAGCGCCCTTCCTCGGCTTTGCTTGGACCCTGAATCGACGACAT
Source organism: Frankliniella fusca (assembly GCA_029379305.1). Lineage (NCBI taxonomy): Eukaryota > Metazoa > Arthropoda > Insecta > Thysanoptera > Thripidae > Frankliniella > Frankliniella fusca. The sequence goes on along the minus strand of JAHWGI010001270.1, from coordinate 42,657 downwards.
CGTCTCATTCCAAGGGATCTGGTTGTTTTTTTGTTTTACGCTCAGATGGGCTCGACGCCCAGATCGGGCCGGGCCGGAGAGGATCGGAGCGATCTCCGAAAGGGCGGGAAATTAGAGAGAGAGAGAGAGAGAGAGAGAGAGAGAGAGAGAGAGAGAGAGAGAGAGAGAGAGAGGAGAGAGAGGAGAGAGAGAGGAGAGAGAGAGAGAGAGAGAGAGAGAGAGAGAGCGCTCTTTGCCTGAAGTCAGGTTATAAGTAGTTATAAGGCACGGTCAGGGAAAATATTGACCGTTGTGAGCGAGTTCCAGCCGGCGCACAGTTGGGCTGCACTGCACGTTAGACGCATCAAGTTGGACCCCGAAGGACACACTCTGTTCTGGGAAGAGAACGAGTCAGTGTGAGGAGGAGATGTCAGCAGAAGGGCACGTCACACTTCACACGTCACAGGCCGAAGGCCCGGAACGAAGTCCCCAATGATGCGTAGAGTCACACTTCAGCCTATGACACTTGTGGACAATTCTTCCTACTGCTAACGTTGGTACTCGCGTTGGTACTCGTGTTGGTTCGTTGAAATGAACCCCAGACCCCAGGTGGATCCTGAAATTCGACAAAACCACCAAAACGTCGTCATGCGTCGTCAGACTCGGTGCGACTGTACCCCGCGCCAGGCCGGGCCAGCTCCCGTCGAGAGTCCCCCCACCCACTTTTCCCCAACTTCCCCCTCCACCTGCTGTTCAGCTGCGCATACTGTGACGCTGAATCAGATCGATGCGTTCCTGTAACGTTGCCACTTCGCCCGGCTAGCTCAGTCGGTAGAGCATGGGACTCTTAATCCCAGGGTCGTGGGTTCGAGCCCCACGTTGGGCGTTAAATTTTTAAGTGGACGTTCACTGTTCACTTGAGTGCACTGCGATAACATGAGAAACTGAGTTACCTTCGTTGCGATCTGCGAAAGTGAACACATCTGTGTAGAGCAAGTACAAACACGTCGTTGGCTGTGACGTCACACCGCGGACAGCGACAGCAATGCCACACCAGAAGGACACGCACGAAACACCTTGGAACTTAGTGACAATGGAACCGTATAGACCCGGGCGAGGAGCCAGGCGATAGTTCCGCTATCATTCCGAGGATCATCTCACTTTTTCACGAAGAAAAACCTTGAGTGAAACTGACACTAAAGCCGCCGGACATAATAAACCATGTGTGTCACAGTCACAAATCCTATCGGACGTTTCGAGTTAATTCTAAAATATAGTCGACCCAGAACTACTTTGGTCTTCGGATGCCATAAGAGAGCGTGCCTCGGGCCGGAACCCGAGGACCAAAGTAGTTCTGGGTCGACTATAACTCCTGCACCCGGAATACAAACAGGAGATGAAATAACATTGACTTTGCAGGATTTTGATCTGTTTTGTTGCAATTTTTCTCCTCAGAGTAGCAGTTTCTTCTTCCTAATTCCTAATACAAGAGGTTGTGGGATGGGGTCCGAGGAGAATTGAGTGCCCACCACATGGGCCTAATAAATACTAATCAACCGTATTATCACAACACTTGATTTCGAGGGGACTCGGGGAAAAAAAGACAGAACAACTACACAAAAGTTGTGAAGGGTCTTGTTGGCGCATTTTTGTTTTAGTAGCCGTCTGTAGTAGCACCCCGGAGTGGCCTGGACCCGTCGAGGGAACCAAATAAATCGCATTTAGTATTTATTGTGGAGTAGAAGGAAATAAACAACTGGGCGACAGAGGAGGGGAGAGTGAGGGTCGCGGATCCGAGTGGAGCGGTCGCTGCGGAGCTCTTTGACACTTGTGTAATCGAAGCGCGACGAGACAGGGAACCGCATCGCTACAATGGTCTACCCAGCCCGGCTCCGCCCGGCCTCGCCCCCTACACGTTCAATCGATATTGTGTCGCACGATTACACCTATTGGACCGTCTTCCCTTATACAGTGAAAGCTTAACAGTTTGTGTACAGCCTGCACTAAAAGTAGCGTTGCACACGTTTCTCTATCAGCCATGTCTCATTTGCCCCGTCATTTTTATCGCGGCCGCGATCCCGTTTTCGTCAGCTGTCCCGTCAGGAAAGATATCTCCCTGCACTCTAGTGATGTGGAGCCGTAGGCCCGCCAGGCCACGCCCCGCCCCACCCCACCCCACCATCACGACCCCTTTCATCAGGACGCTCTACTCTCCCCGTCTTGAAGACGTCGCGTCGAGCAATTCACTCAAACACAGGGGAACGTGCCGCCTCGCGAATCAGTGCGGGGTGGGGAGGGGCGGGGTGGGGTGGGGCACGGCAGGACGCACGAGTCCCGGCTGAGATGACACTGTTTGCCTTCCGGTGCTGCGTCCCGTACCGTTCCATCCCTCCGTCTCTGATTATTGACTGCTTATTGTGCCCCACCCCGCCTTGCGCCTCGTCTCGCCTCACCCCGCCGCGACCCCCGCCCCGCCCCGCTAAAGGCACCAGGCACTTCGCCTAGCAGAGCGCTGCGCCGCGACCCGCGGGTTGAATTAATTACAGGCGCCTTTGAGTGTACTTGAGCTATTATGGAATTTGCGCGCGTCCCTACGCCGGAGGGAGGGGCAAGGGTGTCCGCCTGCAACGTAAGTGTTGCGGCTGTAGCCAGTGGCAACATTCTGGAGCGAAGGGCATCGCCCGCGGGGTCTGAAGAGCTAAGCAAATTATATCCATCACAGTATCTGAATGAGACAGGTCCACTTCTTTCAGATACTATGAAAATATTTTCCTAAAACTCACTGACTGCGGGCCGCATCGAATTAAGATGTTGAATCTTGACGAGGTGACCCCATAAAATGCAAAGCAAAGGGTGACGGCCCTGCTCTGACAAGCGTGGCGCCTTGCGCAGTGTTTGATGAATAATCCAGAACACTGCGAGAAATAACGGAGGCAGTAACGGTTTGCCCAAGGGGCGGCTAACTTTGTCAAATACGCGTACACAGAAATTTCAGAAATACTGTTCACGAATAATACAGAGAAATATTTCAAAAGAAACAGAAATACTTTAGCACACACTCAAAAAATGAAAGTAAAATGCAGTACAAGAAATGTAAGCAAAGTGTGCACGGATATGCAAGAGTTGGCCGCGCCTCGGGGTTTTCTACGGTCTCAGACTTTTACCGTGGCTTTTCCTAACAGTGTAAAACGCGTACCTCGGCCTCGGCGGAGCGCGGTACTTACAACTACTAAAACTCCTGGTGTATATTTGCGTTTCAATTTTCCCCCGCCATATTATGTTTCGGGCTTGGCTCCATGTGGGTAAGGTACAGTACTGAGTGACGGTCCCGGCCCGGTGTTGCAGAGCTGCTCGTCGTGTTGTGTTGTTATTGTAACTGCTGCTTGTAATCGACCCATAAGTGTGTACCGAGCCGCGCGCGCTACTTTATCCATCCCCTGCGCTGCGCATCCCCTGCTCTGCTTTAGCAACAAACCTCTCCCTCACTCCCTCCGCTCCCCAGATGCGACAACAGTTTTTCTCTTCTTTCTTTTTGATTCTATCTCTCTCTTCTTTTCCCCCTGATTCCTGCACATTCCACCGCCTCCCCACCGTGAAATACTTGTACCTGCCTGGCCCGTTTTCTTCTTCTGCTTCTTCTTCTTCTTCTTCTTCTTCTTCTTCTTAACTTTTCTTTAATAGATAAAATGTTGTTTTTTCTTCTGGATGTTGATCAGTTTACGGATTGTATCCTTCTCCCTGCTCCTCTCAATGAGCTCAATCTCTCTCTCCCTCTGGCATTTTCCTCTCGCGCGCAACAGAGCGCAACTGCAACGTTTTCCCCTGCACAGTCGTCGGCTAATCTAGATTTCAGTTTTATTTCGGCTGTTTTGTACCTTTTGTACTTCCCCTCGAGTCTGCCTTTTCCAATTCCATTCGAGCCCCCTAGAAATTAGTACACCATCCTGCATTTCTTTTTAGTTAATGTGTATTAGCAAATGACACTTTCAAAAGACCTCCCGTATGATATAACTCAAGCTTTATGAGTTTTGACAGTGTTTCGGGCGATTGTCTCCTGCCTCACCCCTCCATCGGACAAAACCGATCCTCTCAAAGGCTCAACTCTTTCACGTGCCGGCAATATAAGGCGCTACAGAATGAGTTCGATTCTCGTCTTTGTCGAAGAAGTTTGTCGCCCTACTCTGTCAACTTGCACCAAGCATTGGAAGCTATTTAAAAATTATTGTGCCAATTCATATTTATAATTCCATGCAATTAAACTTATTGGAAATGCTCTACCTGCCGCATGGCACACGTAAACTTTTTTGAAATCGATAATTCACCGACTGCAGTGGGCAACCTAAGTTATTTATAATATCGATAGCAGATACTAACTAACTTGACAAAACTGGCTATGTGTGGCGTGAAATACAGTGGCGCGGGGGACGTCAGAATGAGAAATGGAGGGAGAAAGTAATCTTGCCAAGTACACTCTCAAAAATTTTTCGTAGCCTATGTGCCAACACGATTACTGTCAACAAAAAAAGGAAACAAAAACACTTGAACGTAGATTCGTGAGATCTGTTATTTAAAAAAATGATTATACCGAGACTTAAAAAATTAACGTTCAGCCAGCTAATTGGGTTTGGAAGTGAAATGAGGAAATCGATGAGACATCCGTCCATCCCGACCCCATCGCCGAGTCGCCACCTGTCGCGCCAGGCGGTGTGCTGCGCGGCGCAGCGCGGCACGGCTTGGTCGACATCAAATCCCGCCTGATTTATGATTGCCACCAGCAAGCCCGCGCGCGCTCGCGGAGGGGCGGGCAGCGCTTCATACTTGAGCTGTTACTGCCATTATTCGAGGGGCTTTAACTGCAATCACGGTGGAAAGCCACCACTACACTAGAATGGAGTTGTTTGATTCGGCGCGTTGCCGCGGGCGCCCTTCAAGGAATGGGCAGTGCCGTGCGGCGCGCCTCATCCTCTGAAAGCAGCCCTGACTGACTCCGCGCGCCGTGCCTGCAGGCCGTGCGACAGAGACAAATGCGACTCATATCAGTTTGCACTGTACACATGTCATCGGCCGCGGAGCACTCGTCCTGTGCACCGGAGCGGAGGGGAGCGCTCCAACGCGACACCCATTCGTCATGATACTACTTTAGTAATGAGGGACGAGCAGCCTGTTTTTTTTCCTCTTCTTGTTCTTTGTTTAATTTGTTATTTGCCGCCAGCGTGTCCACAGCACAGCCCATGGACGCAGACTGACCGAGCCGGGACGTGGTGGGAGCCGGGCCGGGTTGGTCTGAGGAGGAGCAGGGGATGAGGGTTAGGGAGGGTCCCGGAGTCTAGCCGGAGCCGGAGGGTCCGAGCCGCCGCGCCGAGCAGCGCCACTCCACGCCACGCCTCGTGATATGCAAACGAGGGCGGCACGTCGCCCCCAGACAATGCGCTTCGGCCCGGCCCGCCCGCAACCGGTTCATGACCCTCCGTCAACGCGCCGCCCCGCCAGCTCCTATAATCACCCATTTTCTCAGCATCCGTCAACACGTCAACCCTTTGGCCGGCCCCGGCTCGGCCGGGCGGTCATAGGCCCCAGGCTAGGGATGGGGAGGGCGACACCCTCGTTGACTCTTCGGCTGAGCCGCTACCTATGTGCCTCGCCCCTCCCCGCGCCGCCCTGCCCTCGTCGGACTGGGTGGGAGCGGCTCGGCCGGCCCTTGGGGTGCTTGTCAATGCGCCGGTTCGTCCCTAGAGATTACTGCTGCTGCTGCTGCGCTCGTACACACACACACACACACACACACACACACACACACACACACACACACACACACACACACACACACACACACACACACACACACACACACACTTTCCCCCTCCAGTTATGCGTCTGGGAAAGAAACATTTCCGCTCTATGACCACACTGACCGCCCCGCCCAGCCGGCCCAGCCGGTCTGACGGCTATAAGTTCCTCATATGGCACCTAGCCCCCGGCTCGGCCGGCTAACCGTAGGCCCTGGCTGGTCGACGATTATCAATACGAGTCAGCGCGATTTCATTGCCCGTGTTTCCCGAGCGCTATTTGCTAAACACCGCTCGCGAACGCGAAATTAGATTCAGCAGACGATGCCACAGGATGCTGCAATGAAGGGGGAGCACTGCGGGGACGTGAGGGCGAGGGGAGGGGGGGGGGTATATTTCGCTCACTTAAATTTTTCGTTTCCCCATACTAAAATACGACGAAATGACGACACAGGGCTGAAGAAAATAAAAATACGATTTCATAAAATCCTGGTAAGCACGAAGTTAATGTTTTAGTTTCACAGAATACTTGGATTATGTTATTGAATTTGTTTTATCTCACGGTTTGATCAGCGTCACTAGTATAGCGGATCACATGCAAAAGTTGAGCTCTCTAGCTCAAACGATTTAGTAGTTAGTCTCTTAGTAAGATTTGTCCGATCAGCTTGAATTTTGAAGTAGGCCGCATTGGGAAACAAACGTTTGAACACTGCTTTCACATTTTTGTTCGAACGTGTTCTTCTAAATTTTACTCTCTGAACTATACTAAGCATGAATTGAATCGTATAGCCGTGATCGTCGGGAGTGGCTCACAAGCGCGAAAAAACATAGGCGCGACGGGTCACAAGCGCGACAGCTCGCAAGCGCGACGGGTCACAAGCGCAACAGCTCGCAAGCGCGACGGGTCGCAAGCGCGACAGCTCGCTGGCGCGACGGGTCACAAGCGCGACAGCAAGAATCCGAGCGTTAGGTGGAGCCGACTATGGACACGCTGTCGAGCGAGAGCGAGCTATCGATCCCACTGTGTATGAGAAATCAACTTGTCTCAACTCAACGTCTCTCCGAGCAGAAATATATCATCTGGTGCGTGTATGTCGAGGGGGAAATAACCGATGAATTAGGTGTACAAATTTCGTGAATTGGATGTGAATTGCCTTGAATTGGCTTAAATTGGCTCTGAATTGGCTTGAATTGCCTATGAATTGGACTGAATTAGTGAGTGAATTGGCTTGAATTGGGTTTGAATTGGCTTGAATTGGGTTTGGATTGGCTTGAATTGGGTTTGGATTGGCTTGAATTAGGTTTGGATTGGCTTGAATTGGGTTTGGATTGGCTTGAATTGGCTTGAATTTGTTTGAATTGGATTGAATTTGTTGAATTAGTGGTGTACACTAAAGTCCGAGGTTATTTCCCCCTCGGTGTATGTTCTGTCAAATGACTATTACATAATAAAATTTAAATAAAAAATTAATGCAAATTTCAACAAAAAAAATTCTTATAAAAATATCAGAGAAGATATTATGGCGACGTGCTAATACTTGTGGGAGTCCGAGTGCGGAGTCCACGGCCGTGGCTGCCTACGTCAAAGCAGAGAAGACGAGACCTCTATCCGTTTTTGGTTTAAAATATAGTACATACAAGCTGCAATGAGTAAATTGGCAGGTAACAAAAGAAAGCTGTTTTTTGGTTTTTGCTAATAAAGCCCTGACGCCGAGGGGGACATCACTTCGTTCAGTCAGTGTACACGCTCTAAAAAAGTCACTTTTCAGTCACACTTCAGTCAATTTCAGTCATTCAGTCATTTCAGTCATTCGGTCATTTTCAGTCACTCTCTAGCCACTTCTGTTGATCGGCGGCGGCAAAAGATTGAACGAGTTGCCTATCCAGCAGGCTTCGTGTGTGAGAACAGGCTTCAATCATGAATTACGCAAGTTTAAGTGACATTTCAGTCACTTCAGTCAAATTTCAATCGCTCCAGCCATTTTTTTAGTCACTCCAGTCATTTTTAGTCATCTGTTTTATTTCGCTTCCTGTTATTTTTAGTCAAATTTCTGTCATTTACAGTCAAACTCCTGAAATTTTCAGTCAAATTTCAGTCATTTTCAGTCATTTTCAGTCATTCGTAGTCATTTGTCAATCTTCAGTCAAAAGTCAGTGGACAGGCAAAATCGAAGTGATGTCCCCCTCGCCTGACGCAGAGGGACAATTGTGTTTGTGTTGGAGTTTTATTATTGCCTCCTACCGCGCCTTACATTTTTAATAAAAGATAGATGTTGCACGTTACTTTAAGCAGTGCAATGATAAAATATCAGTATCCCCGCCTGTCACGCGGGAGACCGGGGTTCGATTCCCCGCCGGGGAGGTACTTTTTCTTCTTTAATGAATGAGGATCTCACTTAGTAAGAAGAAGAAAGGAACAAGACGGCCGCGACCCATAACAAACGAACATAACCCGATCAGAGAATAATCGAAAATTGCACATACATGTTTCGCATGAATTTGATAGATTTGTATTCTATCCCAGCTTTAGACAGCTCAGAGTCCTGAGTGCTAACCATTACACCATGGGACCATGCGCGAACGGATGGGTTGAGCGGGTCGATGTATTTGCACCGGGTCGGGTGACGGGACGTGGTAGAAGGAAGAAAGAAATGAAAAATGACGTCCGACGAGGATGAGATTCGAACTCACGCGGGCAGAGCCCATTGGATTAGCAGTCCAACGCCTTAACCACTCGGCCACCTCGTCATGATGAGGAGGGCAGACGGCGAGCGAAAATGACTCTTGACCCAACTACAGATGCATTGGGTGAGACTGCAGCCTGCAGCCGAGGCCCGCCCGAGGCCTCCGCCTCCGTCCGAGAGGGCTGGCGATGGGAGGGCGCCTGTGCTGTGCGCTTAGTGCGTGCAATCGATGCATCAAAAGAAATTCCGATACCGGGAATCGAACCCGAGCCTCCTGGGTGAGAGCCAGGTATCCTAGCCACTAGACCATATCGGATGGATACGCATCTGGGCAGAATAGCAGGTTGGCGTGTGAACAGCTGTGGTGTGGAGAGGATGGCGCAAGTAGCCGCGATACGGCAAAATACAGGTCGCCCAACGTGGGGCTCGAACCCACGACCCTGGGATTAAGAGTCCCATGCTCTACCGACTGAGCTAGCCGGGCGCCACTTGTCGCACCGTAGTCAAGCGCCAGCCATAACGAAGACGAGTGGCTGGGCGGCGGCGGTTGTCGGTCGGCCTGACGAACCACTCTATACAGACGGAAGTGAGAAAAAAAAAGGGTGGAGGTGCGGGGTATCGATCCCCGGTCCTCTCGCATGCAAAGCGAGCGCTCTACCGTCTGAGCTACACCCCCAACTTGCTCAATTTTTGACAACTGAAGCAGTCGGGCGTGCTCCAGTGCAGGCAGAAGGTGCGACAAACAATTTGTCCGCAGTCGGTAGGACTCGAACCTACGCTCCCAGAGGGAAACTGATTTCTAGTCAGTCGCCTTAACCACTCGGCCACGACTGCAAGCAACGGCAGTCGTCGCTGCAGATTATGCCAAGGCAAAAATGACGGTGGCCGAGAAGGCGGGGGCGGGAGCCATTCCCCACCCCAGCCGACGGCGAGCGTGCCGAGTCAGCGCTGCCAGCGTAAGCAGGCAAAACCGGTGTCGTTGTAGTGACAAGCTAGCGCGCCGGCCACGGGGCAGTGATCATGCTGGCCTTCTCGTGGGACATGCACAGGTAACAGTCACCTCGTGCCCCAAAGCTCTCTCGTGCAGTAGTAGTGGCAGCAGCAGCAGCAGCAGCAGCACGGGCGGCAAGAGCGGCGGCGGCGGCGACATCAGTGCATGAGCCGTCGTGTAGCCGTGATCGTATAGTGGTCAGTACCTCGCGTTGTGGCCGCGATAACCCAGGTTCGAATCCTGGTCACGGCACGACTTTGTTGACACTTTTCTTTGCTCCTCCAGCTCCTCTGCCCTTTCGTTTCAGGACGGTAACGTGGACACGCCGTCTTCAGGGGCAAAAGAGGACGCTCGCCCAACGTGGGACTTGAACCCACGACCCTGGGATTAAAAGTCCCATGCTCTACCGACTGAGCTAGCTGGGCTCATATCACACTGACCGCAAAATAAAAAGAGCAAAAACAATACACAACAAAAGAAAAAGAAACGAAAGGTTTCGGTTCGGGTCGAGGGAGAAATGGACAAGGACAAGACGACAGACCAAAAGAGCAATGGGAGTCCAGCTGCCGAAACCCGGGATTGAACCGGGGACATTTAGATCTTCAGTCTAACGCTCTCCCAACTGAGCTATTTCGGCCGGATGCCACGTGGGCCCGACCCACACGACCAAGAGTCGCCTCGGCCTCGGCCTCGGCCTCGTCGTCCACCATGGCCGCGCTGCCCGACGTGCACACACACACACCTCTCTTTATCGCTCCTGCCAGGCCAGGCCACGCAGCGACAAACTCTCACCAAAACCCTTCGTCGCGGCAAGCCAAGACGCGTCTAGCACATTTCTCCGGCCAAGTGTCGTGGACTCTAAAAAGCTGACGCCCCCGGGTGGGGTCGAACCACCAACCTTTCGGTTAACAGCCGAACGCGCTAACCATTGCGCCACGGAGGCCACTTGCACTTCCTCCCTCTACGCCAGGATCATATTGTGCAAAGCCAGTCAGTCGCGTCCTCTATCGCAACTTGCCCCGCGTCACGAAAAAGATTGCATCGGCCGGGAATCGAACCCGGGTCGCCCGCGTGGCAGGCGAGCATTAATATCAGGTATACATTGTAATTTTAATTATGCTGTTTTAACTATTTCTTTAAACCAAATTGTAAACCAAAATTACGCAATAAAATGCTTTTAATACTGAACCACCGATGCTGATGGGGGCAAGACGGCTTGCAAAGCGTTCCGATTTTTGAGAGAGCCTTCTCCGCGGCTGAGCGAGAAAACTCAAGGGAAGGATGTGGGTGGCACGTTTTAAGCCAAGGTGGGCTGGGCGTCTTCTCAAGATGCTTGGAACCGTTACCGATGACGTGTCGTCTGCTCTTCCGACGCTCGAATCGGTAGAAGCGTCAGCGGGTGTTCCTTACACCAGTCCTCGGTTTATTGTTGGTTTATTTCACCAAATAGTTTTACAAAGTTAGTTTTAGGTTTAAAATATAATACATACAAGCTGCAATGAGTAAATTGGCAGGTTACAAAAGAAAGCTGTTTTTTTTGGTTTTTGGAAATAAAGCCCTGACGCAGGGGGACAATTTTTGCTTTTTTAATTAGTTTTTTTTTGTGTGTGTGTTGCAATTTTATTATTTCCTCCTACTGCGCCTTACATTTTTAATAAAAGATAAAGGTTGCACGTTAATTTAAGCAGTGCAATGATAAATTATAATATATAGAGTAAATAAAACATAGAAATATAATACATTATAGAAGTGCAATTAACAATTGTTACTTTTTGAAAAGCTTTGTTTCATTAAGCCACCGCCTGGCGATAGTGGTCAGTATCCCCGCCTGTCACGCGGGAGACCGGGGTTCGATTCCCCGCCGGGGAGGTACTTTTTCTTCTTTTATGAATGAGGATCTCACTTGGTAAGAAGAAGAAAGGAACAAGACGGCCGCGACCCATAACAAACGAACATAACCCGATCAGAGAATAATCGAAAATTGCACATACATGTTTCGCATGAATTTGATAGATTTGTATTCTATCCCAGCTTTAAATCCCTTAAAGAAAAATACTATGGAAAATTTTGTTCTGGGATTAAAAATCTAGAGACGATAAAATCTCTTGAGGAATTGAAACACTTTTCCGTATGGAAAATGTATAGATTCCAGAGTCCTTTTTCCACACGTTTTTCATGTGCTCTCTAAATCCATAAGGCTTATTAAATCCAGACTGGTGGTATGGAAGTCTAAAGCACGAACACCACCAAGTGCCACAATTAGTAATAGACACCATGTATCTACCAAAATTCGCTAAAAGCTCTAAATTCGAGCTCTAATTTTCAATACGTCTACTCGTTTTAGAGATACAGGGGGGGTTGAAAATCACATTTTTCCGTTTAACAATATAATGTTTTTAATGCGATGCGACTATGTTGATACTGTAATCGCCATGCCTCTATCAATTTTTGATAAAAGTTCTTGATGATTCTAACATTAGGGAATTTTTTTTTATTCCTGTATGGAAAAATGTTACGGAAAAAATCCTTAGGGAAATATAATCCTTAATAAAATTCCAGAGAGAATTACTCTAGAAAAAATAAATCCAGAGTCAAGGTTTTTTTCCATTGTGGAAAATTGATTTTCATGAAAGAAACCAGATTTTCTATCTGGAATTTAAAATCCAGCTGGAGCTGTGTTGCAACTGTTAGTGTTGCGAGAAATGCGAATATATGACGCGGTCCTTCTGCTTGTTATGGGTTCGAGCTACGCTACGCCACGCATCTTCCCTCCTTCTTCTTACTAAGTGAGGTCCTCATTATTCAAATCGTCTTTCTCCTGGCGTTGGCAAATACATGTGGTCATGCGGGCCATGGAGTGTGGGCGATGGCGAGCCGCAGTATCGTACTGATCCAGCTCGACCGTCCTGAGATCGGTATCGGACAAGAAATCGGCTGTGAGAGGAGAGCACCGCCTGGGAGAGAGACGGGGAGTGAGCAGGTCGGAGGTGACGGTTGAGTGGGGATCAGTGCGTGGCGTGAGGCTAGGGTCGGGGTATAGGGATCCGCTGTCGAGACTGGAGAAAAATGAATCTACACTACAGGGTCGGTCCGGGATGTGAACTAACTGGGGACTTCTCGCATCCTCTGCGAGAATCATACCCCTAGACCAACGGACCGTGGCGTTGAACGTGGGACTCGTCTCGGTGCTTGTAGTGACAGTGAGAAAAAGAAGAGCGGGGCTGCACGAACGAAAATCGCAAAAGAATAACGTGCGTGCCTCCAGAGAGAATTGAACTCTCGACCCCCAGTTTACTAGACTGGTGCTCTAGCCGCTGAGCTATGGAGGCATCCGCGGATGCAGACAACAACGCACCGACCCTGTTTGCGGTATGCGGCTGGTGAGTCAGACGCCTTCAAGGGGCAAAAGGGAAGGTCCCACCGAGATTTGAACTCGGATCGCAGGATTCAGAGTCCTGAGTGCTAACCATTACACCATGGGACCTTGCGCGAACGGATGGGTTGAGCGGGTCGATGTATTTGCACCGGGTCGGGTGACGGGACGTGGTAGAAGGAAGAAAGAAATGAAAAATGACGTCCGACGAGGATGAGATTCGAACTCACGCGGGCAGAGCCCATTGGATTAGCAGTCCAACGCCTTAACCACTCGGCCACCTCGTCATGATGAGGAGGGCAGACGGCGAGCGAAAATGACTCTTGACCCAACTACAGATGCATTGGGTGAGACTGCAGCCTGCAGCCGAGGCCCGCCCGAGGCCTCCGCCTCCGTCCGAGAGGGCTGGCGATGGGAGGGCGCCTGTGCTGTGCGCTTAGTGCGTGCAATCGATGCATCAAAAGAAATTCCGATACCGGGAATCGAACCCGAGCCTCCTGGGTGAGAGCCAGGTATCCTAGCCACTAGACCATATCGGATGGATACGCATCTGGGCAGAATAGCAGGTTGGCGTGTGAACAGCTGTGGTGTGGAGAGGATGGCGCAAGTAGCCGCGATACGGCAAAATACAGGTCGCCCAACGTGGGGCTCGAACCCACGACCCTGGGATTAAGAGTCCCATGCTCTACCGACTGAGCTAGCCGGGCGCCACTTGTCGCACCGTAGTCAAGCGCCAGCCATAACGAAGACGAGTGGCTGGGCGGCGGCGGTTGTCGGTCGGCCTGACGAACCACTCTATACAGACGGAAGTGAGAAAAAAAAAGGGTGGAGGTGCGGGGTATCGATCCCCGGTCCTCTCGCATGCAAAGCGAGCGCTCTACCGTCTGAGCTACACCCCCAACTTGCTCAATTTTTGACAACTGAAGCAGTCGGGCGTGCTCCAGTGCAGGCAGAAGGTGCGACAAACAATTTGTCCGCAGTCGGTAGGACTCGAACCTACGCTCCCAGAGGGAAACTGATTTCTAGTCAGTCGCCTTAACCACTCGGCCACGACTGCAAGCAACGGCAGTCGTCGCTGCAGATTATGCCAAGGCAAAAATGACGGTGGCCGAGAAGGCGGGGGCGGGAGCCATTCCCCACCCCAGCCGACGGCGAGCGTGCCGAGTCAGCGCTGCCAGCGTAAGCAGGCAAAACCGGTGTCGTTGTAGTGACAAGCTAGCGCGCCGGCCACGGGGCAGTGATCATGCTGGCCTTCTCGTGGGACATGCACAGGTAACAGTCACCTCGTGCCCCAAAGCTCTCTCGTGCAGTAGTAGTGGCAGCAGCAGCAGCAGCAGCAGCACGGGCGGCAAGAGCGGCGGCGGCGGCGACATCAGTGCATGAGCCGTCGTGTAGCCGTGATCGTATAGTGGTCAGTACCTCGCGTTGTGGCCGCGATAACCCAGGTTCGAATCCTGGTCACGGCACGACTTTGTTGACACTTTTCTTTGCTCCTCCAGCTCCTCTGCCCTTTCGTTTCAGGACGGTAACGTGGACACGCCGTCTTCAGGGGCAAAAGAGGACGCTCGCCCAACGTGGGACTTGAACCCACGACCCTGGGATTAAAAGTCCCATGCTCTACCGACTGAGCTAGCTGGGCTCATATCACACTGACCGCAAAATAAAAAGAGCAAAAACAATACACAACAAAAGAAAAAGAAACGAAAGGTTTCGGTTCGGGTCGAGGGAGAAATGGACAAGGACAAGACGACAGACCAAAAGAGCAATGGGAGTCCAGCTGCCGAAACCCGGGATTGAACCGGGGACATTTAGATCTTCAGTCTAACGCTCTCCCAACTGAGCTATTTCGGCCGGATGCCAAGTGGGCCCGACCCACACGACCAAGAGTCGCCTCGGCCTCGGCCTCGGCCTCGTCGTCCACCATGGCCGCGCTGCCCGACGTGCACACACACACTCCTCTCTTTATCGCTCCTGCCAGGCCAGGCCACGCAGCGACAAACTCTCACCAAAACCCTTCGTCGCGGCAAGCCAAGACGCGTCTAGCACATTTCTCCGGCCAAGTGTCGTGGACTCTAAAAAGCTGACGCCCCCGGGTGGGGTCGAACCACCAACCTTTCGGTTAACAGCCGAACGCGCTAACCATTGCGCCACGGAGGCCACTTGCACTTCCTCCCTCCACGCCAGGATCATATTGTGCAAAGCCAGTCAGTCGCGTCCTCTATCGCAACTTGCCCCGCGTCACGAAAAAGATTGCATCGGCCGGGAATCGAACCCGGGTCGCCCGCGTGGCAGGCGAGCATTCTACTCGCTCCTGCGCAGGGCCAGCAAGAGTCACCAGCAGCTCCTTTGCAAGTCCCCACTGTATCTGAAGCCGCACAGCTGCCAATGACACCTCAGGTTCAACAGGAGTTGCACGTGAGGATTTCTACTATGCTGCGAAACACACAGGCAAATGCAACCCGTGCATCAACACCACGGCGCTCTCCACCTGGTATCATGAGAGGAGGGCGCCCTGGAGACCCCTCTTCGTACGGCCGGGAGCCCGTCCGGTCACCTGGGGAACCAATTTTCTCCCTCCCTGTGCGCCGCACAGCATTGGGCGAGATAGCACATTATTCGGGAAGGTGAACTGCATCCGGTGATACCTTTGTCGTAACTGTCCGACCGCGGACAGCCGAGCTCCAGCGCGCTAAGCGGTGCGGAGCGGCCGCGGCGGGACCTGCGTCTTCAGTCCGGCGGCGGGCGGCCGCTAGGAGCGCTGTTTTCAATCCCCTTTTTGTCCGTCAAAGCGCATTCTTACTCATGATCGGACTCAAAATTGGTATCGGGGAGTTTTCGATAGCGCTGAATCCGAATCTGGCAAAAATTTTCAAAAGGGGGCCGTCCTTAAAGGTGATTTGTTAGTCCTCATTATGATTTTTACTAAGACATCACCTTTAAGGACGGCCCCCTTTTGAAAATTTTTGCCAGATTCGGATTCAGCGCTATCGAAAACTCCCCGATACCAATTTTGAGTCCGATCATGAGTAAGAATGCGCTTTGACGGACAAAAAGGGGATTAAAAACAGCGCTCCTAGCGGCCGCCCGCCGCCGGACTGAAGACGCAGGTCCCGCCGCGGCCGCTCCGCACCGCTTAGCGCGCTGGAGCTCGGCTGTCCGCGGTCGGACAGTTACGACAAAGGTATCACCGGATGCAGTTCACCTTCCCGAATAATTTGCTATCTCGCCCAATGCTGTGCGGCGCACAGGGAGGGAGAAAATTGGTTCCCCAGGTGACCGGACGGGCTCCCGGCCGTACGAAGAGGGGTCTCCAGGGCGCCCTCCTCTCATGCTGGTATCCAGTCTGCTGCGCGTGCTGCCTCCCGCCTGTTCCGGGCCCACCTCAATGCTCGCACACCACCCGCACTGCGCCGCGCGACTGTCGTCAGGAATGTACTTCTGCCGTCACCACCACTCATCCAGGCGGCCCCGGTGGTCACAATCCAAGGCAGCCCTGACCTTCAACGACGCTCCCAACCTTCGCCGGGCTGCAGCCAGCAGCCCGAGCCAACTCATGTAAGTCAAGCTACTCCACCTCCTGGTTTTGGCTTCATCCCAGAGTCACCATCCGAAAGGCCACCAAACCGCTTCCAGGACAAGTGGATCGGGAAGCTAAGCTCATGTACAACTTTTGCCGACTTTGAGGGCGTCGTCAGGGACTTGACCAAACAACTTCAACCTCCACCTAAACCACGCCGCGCAGGGGCCCCTTCGCGGGGGAGGGAAGGGCAGGCCCAGCGCTCGCCGGCTGAAGAGGCCAAACGCATCCAACTCCTTTACAAAAAGAACCGTAAGAAGGCCATGAGGGAAATTCGTCAGGAAAACTCACCCATATGCGACTTGCCACCTGAAGAAGTCGCCAACCATTTTGAGGCCGTCTTCAAGGAAACCCTTACCTCGCTAGAGCCTCCCCCCGCCTGTGCTGTTTTGCCCCCCACCCTGCAACAGGATAGAGGACTCGTCTCCCCTATCAGTAGGGACACTATCAAAGCGCGGCTTGCGCGCTGCAGTGACACTGCCCCTGGCTCTGACGCCATCAGTTACTCAACTCTAAAGAGCAAAGACCCCGGGGGGCATATTCTTCACTCCGTGTTCAACTCCTGCCTAGCGTTTAACTAGGAGTACGTGCGGCAGGCACGTAGTAGCTGAGCGAATTGAGATTTAAAAGAAATGTACACAACCGCCGTTTTGGTAAGCAACCAAAAGGTCAGTCAGTCAGTCAGTCCGGTCAGTCAATCACGGCACAAGTGAAGAGGGAGGATAGAGGACAGAAAGGGAGGAGAGGTACATCCTCCTCGCGCGGCGCAATTCGAGCAACGGCATAAGCTCCCCCCCCCCTCCTCCCCCGGCCTGCAGGTAGGCGCTGGCAAGGTAGCGTCGAAATTCGAGTGGTGCCTCCCTCCATTTTACCCCCACCCATCTCAGATCAGGGGCTCAGTATCATTTACATGTTCAGAGAGAATGCACCTGCATCACATGCTGACAGTACACCCTCCCCCTCCTCTCATTCCTTATCCTTCTGAAGTAAGTTTGGTAAGGCAGAAATGGGTCACTTAAAATATTATTAAAAAAGACATTGCAAGAAATATGGTAACAGAGACCAGCAACTTTAAATGCAATCAAGACATTCACAAAGACTCAGCAGAACCTTTAAATGATGAGGCGTATCTATTTTGAAATGAATGTCAGCTATTAATGATAAAAATAAAACAAGTGTGCCATTTCAATGGTTATATGGCTATATATTAATAATAAGAATGCACTTCAATGTTTTAGAAAGACTGTTTTAATGTAAACACTCCTGGCATGACTAATATATTGCAAGTACGGTCTCTCACCCTAATCCTATCCGCAGTATAGCCCCTAATATTTGTGAGAGTCAAATATTATTAAAATAACCATGTTTTCAAAACATTTTTTTCTCTATCAATAACTTAGTGAAGTAACCTCTTTTCAATCATAATTCTTAGGCATAACGGATCAATGAGTAAGTTTGGGTAAGCAAACAATTTAGCTCAATCAGAAATCGTATCACTGGGAAATACGGATTGTGTAAGGAACCATATGCTACAAAATTTACCAACGTAAAACCCAAACTCTTTTCTTATTTCTTGCTAGGTGTAAGAGTAGTAAGATTTAAATACTCAAACCACACTTTTATTTATTATCTTTAGTAGAATAATGAGACACCAAATATTCAGTTTACGATTTGCAAACTTCTTATACTTTTTTATTACAAATGCCTATTGCGGTATGTCCAAAATGGGCACACTTCCACTAATACAATCAAACATCCACTCCGCACTAAAGAAATCGTTCAGCTGGGGTTAACTTGGTGGCGCAATAACAAATCAATGCGCTGGGGAACCAAGTAAGGATTCAAAACTAAATTAAAATATACTGCTCTTAGTAACTCTCATTTTTCAGGCCATGGGGTTACCTGATTTCAATACTCAGACCATACTCTAATGTTCACCAAACAGTTTCACAGCTTCACTGTAAACAACATTGTCTATGTTGTTAGGTTATGTCACTCACTCACCCAGGAAGAACACAACCAAGTTGCATCGATACTGGCTATCATGTCAGTAGTCCGTGACGTTGATTCCACATATCCAACGCGATAAAAAGTATTTTCAGGCACTACCCATCTCACTCCTCCCCATCCCCAAGCCACAGACGAAAACAAACAACAAATCTCTCGAACCAACACTTCTACACAATGACGACACTTGAAACTTCGTGCAGCGACGTCCGCAACCTTAAAATAGATTTTAGACTGCATATAACGTGAAAAAGACTATTAACTAGTAGAATGCTGCGCATTTTTAGGCTGAGTGTGAGTGTGTTTAAAGATTTCAATTAAATTTTAAAAACACAGAATGGATATATTTAAATTATTTTTTTGTGTTTTTTTTTTTAATGTATGTTTTTTAATGAATATAGGTAATAAAAATTTTTTATTGTATGATCCAAACAATAGCATGTACTACAAATTTTTTCTAATTTTTTTCCATCTTTCAAATCAATACAAAACCAACCTAAAAAGACCAAACCTAACCAAGATGAATAACAAAAGTTGGAAAAAAACACAAAACCAACCTAAACTAACCTAACCTAACCGAGACGGATTAAAAACCTTGGAAAGTTCAAAGAAGGAAAAAAAAACACAAAACCAACCTAAACTAACCTAACCTAACCAAGACGGATTAAAAAACTGGGAACAGGTCCAAAAAAAAACACAAAACCAACCTAAACTAACCTAACCTAATCAAGATGGATTAAAAAAGTTTAAGGGACGCGAATGCAACAATTTTATGCAGAAATGTTTTCTACTATTAACTGACTGCACGGATAATTTAAATATATTGCCCATCTCGCATGTTTCATATGTCAAGATACTTAAAACGACCAATTTCAACTGCATTCCAAATTTGTTTACCTGATACAAAATGGATAAAATTAAACCTAACCTTCCATTCAACATAATTGCACTGCACTGCTAGCATCACTAACAATCAGGTTAAAGAGATGGGTGACTCAAAAGTAAAGACTGAGGCGATGTCTGTAACAACAACCGTAACAGTGCCTAACAACAGTTGCGACCTGAGGACCTTTATGGTCAAGTTGCGAAGGTTTGGTAGATGTGTTGTGAACGGGACGTACAAAACCCCATCTAAATATTACAATCTCTTTATTCAACTTCAGTAACATACAAATACCAACAACTCTCAATGAATGCATGTAACGTAATGAAAAAAACCTATATATAATAATAATAACAACTTTAAAATATAACCTCATTCAAACGCAAAACGTTCCGTTTAATTAACACACATGTCTTCTTTGCATCCTCCTTACCGCCTTACCATTTTTCAAATCCCGACAAAAGAACCTCGATAAAGCAATTTGATTGATGTGTACCAACACATAAACACAACACACATAACACCATTGAAAAACGAAAATTTCTATTTAAAACCTTCTAAAACCATAATAGTTTGTTTTAAACGCCGCATCAACTGAAGAAATTGCTTTACAAAGTTCCATATTCAACGTAACCTTCCTATAACCAAACTAAATTGTTTTTTTTGGGGGGGTCTTAGGTTGGCAGCAACCTGTTTGTAGGTTTTTCTGCCTCTCTATCTTGGCTTCGTGAGAAAGTATAGTACAGTATAATACTAGTATAGTTTAGTTTAGTTTGCACTCAGCCAATGATCATTTAATCATTTGTTTGAATGCTGTAAAAAACTGCGGTGGGATTCGGCTTGGCTGGGCGGCTGGCGGCCGATGTAGTTCCGCGCCCGGCGGCTAGATAGCGCCAGCTAAACACGGCAGCTGCAGCCAACATACTAATATTGAAACTTCCAATTCAAATAATTCGTTCCAATATTTCAAACTCAATCGATCAGAAAATCATGGTCAGATTAAGTTGCGCCGTAATTAGTAGATCACGGAAAACTGTCTATTTTAACGACACCTGTTGTAGTTTCAGAGGAGAAGAGGCTAGGACGCACACACAGACGGACGGACAGACTCACGACCGGCTACACTCCTTGTCCCGATGCAGGGGATAGCTTCGCTTCGCTCAGCGAAAAGATCCCGGCAGAATGGAAAACCTCTTGCACCATCCTGCTCTACAAGAAGGGAGACAGGGGCGACCTAGGCAACTGGCGCCCAATTTCTCTGTCATCCTGCCTCTACAAATTGTACACTGGAATACTTGCTGACCGCCTATGCAAATGGGCTGCCTCGACAAAGGCCGTCTCAAGTGTCCAAAAGGGCTTTATGCCCGCCGAAGGGTGTCTTGAACACAATTTTTTAATCCAGCAAGCTATAGACGACGTGAAGGAATCGAGCCGGGAAATCGTCATCACCTGGCTAGACCTCCGAAACGCCTTTGGGTCTGTCCCTCACGTCGTAATCCTTGACATGCTCCGACAGCATGGAGTCCATGACCATCTTGTCGAGGTAATTAAGGACGCGTATAGAGACTGCACCACAAATTTTGCCACAGCCTCCGGAGAAACTCGCTACGTCCCAATGGCGTCAGGCGTGAAGCAAGGTGACCCCTTAAGCCCCATCACCTTCAACCTGGCGCTAGAGGTGCTTATCAGAAGCACTTTGGTCCTTGCCGAGTCACACGGGTTCCTTCTCCACGGCGAGCCAGTTGTATGTCTCGGGTACGCTGATGACCTGGTACTTACAGCCAGAGGGTCGGATGAAATGCAGAGACTTTTAAACATCATCGGCGAGGTGGCCACCTGGACTGGACTCCAGTTCAACGCGGGCAAGTGCGCGACGCTGCACATCTGTAAGAAGAAAGCCCAGGACCACACCAGAACTTTCATACAGGGCGCTGCAATACCAACCTTGGCTGACGGGGACGCCTACCAACATCTCGGCGTCCCAACGGGTCTCCACATTGACCAGACCCCGGAGGCCACCATCAAGGCTATGCTGCAGGACATTGGCAGCATAGAGCGCAGTCTTCTGTCAGATTGGCAGAAACTTGACGCGCTCCGGACGTTCGTCATTCCGCAAGTCCAGTTTAGCCTTCTGACTGCCAAAATCCAGAAGCAAGTCTTCGCAGAGCTGGACCGGGAGGTCAAGCGTGTTGCTAAGGCTGCTCTCCACCTTCCTCAGCGAGCCAGCGCAGAGCCGGTGTACCTCCCACCACACAAGGGAGGCGCCAACCTTCTCCCCTTGGGTGACCTTGCGGACACTGGGGCCATAGTGCACGCCTTTAAGGTCCTCACATGCCCTGACCCCCTCGTCAGGAAAGTCGCCGAAGCAAGCGCCAAGAAAACAGCCAGACGCTTGCTAGGACATGAACCTTCTAACGAAGAACTGGTAGGGGTCCTGTCTGGGCTGCCAACACCAAGGGGCGTGCACAACTGTTCGAACATCTGGACAGCAGCAAGAAATGCCTCGCGTAGGCTCAGCAATAAAATTGAGGGGTTCAAGTGGGGCTGGAATGCTTCCCTTGAGCGTCTTGAAGTTCATGTGCCTTTTCCCGGCAAGCCAGTGGAAAAGGCCATTGTTGATTCAGCGTCTCGCAAGCTTCTCCATCACAAGTTAAGACAGGGGTTACAACACCATCACTTGGTAACACTTATCAAAAAGCCTGACCAGGGCAAAGTCTATGAGGCATCCTGCCGCGACCCCGCTTCAAACCACTTCTACGGGGCCGGGCAGCATATGCGCTTCTGTGACTGGCGCTTCATCCACCGTGCGCGCCTTGGTGTGCTGCCCCTGAATGGGTGCATCCGCGGATTAACGGGTCGTAACAGATCCTGCCGTGCCTGCGGCCACCCTGATGAAACAACTGCGCACGTTCTCAATCACTGCTTCTTTAAGCACTCACTCGCCATCAACAACCGGCACCGGGCCATCCTGAAGAATGTCCTGGAAGTCATGAATGAGAACGTACGCCGCAACACACAGATAGAGAAATGTGTCGCCGGGTCAGGTAGTGCGGACAAACCAGACATGGTCGTCCTGAACAACTCCAACAAGACTGCACTCATTGTGGATATATGCTGCCCCTTTGAGAAGCGCTACAATGCCCTTCAAGTTGCTAGACGGTACAAAGAATACAAGTACGACCATCTTGTCCAGCACCTGAGATGTCGCGGCTACGAAACTTCAGCAGCTGCCATTGTTGTCGGTAGTTTGGGCTCCTGGGACCCTGAAAATGACAAAGTTTTAAACAGTCTAGGGATCCCCAAATTTCGCCACAACAAATTGAAAAGAAAATGCGTACTAGACGCGATTCAGTGGTCAAGAAATATGTACGTTGAACACGTCACAAAACAAAGACAATTTTCTCAGAACATAAAAATTCCAGCCTTCTGACCACTGAAGAAAATTGCCATTAACTTGCGCTTACTTGGGCCCGCCTGAGGCAAAGTAAATATACTCCAGGCTCCCCTCTCAGCATTTGCAAGCAAAACATACGCAGCTGCCACTGAGTTGCCTCCGTAGCGCAAAAACTCAGATGGCCATGGCGCCCGGCTGGCAGTTTCCCTGAGGCGTCTTCGCTGACCCTAAGAAGATTGCACAAGAAGAGGTTTCCAGTGCAGAGAGGGCAGCAGGCGTCTCACGGCAGTAGTAAGTCCCCCGGCGTTGCGGCGTTGCGGGGGGCCACTGCTACTGCTGACCAGCTGGGCGCCACCGGCTGCCGGGGGTCGCGGGGGCGGCGACGACGGGGGTCCAGTAGCTTGCTGCTGGCGTCCTCCAAGTGCCAGAACCCGGGCCCTCAGTGCCAACTAAGGGTGTCTTTTCAACAGTATAAGAAGCGTTTATAAAGGCACTTAAATTGTAAAATAAAAACATTACTCATGCAAAAAAATTAACATAAAGCCATTGTAAGGGAAAAACAAATCTACCATGTAGCCATTGTTAAGGCAAAATCTTAAGCAATATGCTTATGTCAATGTTTTCCTTTTGTCCTGAAAGGCTTTTCCCTGTTTTAAAATTTTAGGTATACATACAGTTCAACAATACTTATGTACAGTTACAGCAATCAAAAATGTCTTGTATTTCAAATAATAAACAATTTTAACATAAATATCCCAATTACTGTTTAACTAAAAAGCAAACTATAAAACAAAGCTATTCATCTGCTGTAATGGCTTGTATGCCATCAATTAAATAATATAAATTATAACAGTTAAAATTCACCTCGCACAGTGGCATAGGGCTATTTTCCTTTTTTCTCTTGCAGGTATACTTTGTAAAATTTAAACACTGTTTAACTAATTTCAATTGTAAATCACTATTCAATTGTTAACTTAATCAATGCATGTATAACAATATTTGTCATGCTCCTATTTACTTACATCTGTGTATTTTATTGCTAACTCTTTTTTATCTCCCAAAACAGGTATAAATTTGTAAATTCTCAATTTTTATATTATCAATACACAAAATGTATACTAAAATTGTGCAATAAAATGCTTTTAAATACTGAACCACCGATGCTGATGGGGGCAAGACGGCTTGCAAAGCGTTCCGATTTTTGAGAGAGCCTTCTCCGCGGCTGAGCGAGAAAACTCAAGGGAAGGATGTGGGTGGCACGTTTTAAGCCAAGGTGGGCTGGGCGTCTTCTCAAGATGCTTGGAACCGTTACCGATGACGTGTCGTCTGCTCTTCCGACGCTCGAATCGGTAGAAGCGTCAGCGGGCGTTCCTTACACCAGTCCTCGGTAGTATAGTGGTCAGTATCCCCGCCTGTCACGCGGGAGACCGGGGTTCGATTCCCCGCCGGGGAGGTACTTTTTCTTCTTTTATGAATGAGGATCTCACTTGGTAAGAAGAAGAAAGGAACAAGACGGCCGCGACCCATAACAAACGAACATAACCCGATCAGAGAATAATCGAAAATTGCACATACATGTTTCGCATGAATTTGATAGATTTGTATTCTATCCCAGCTTTAAATCCCTTAAAGAAAAATACTATGGAAAATTTTGTTCTGGGATTAAAAATCTAGAGACGATAAAATCTCTTGAGGAATTGAAACACTTTTCCGTATGGAAAATGTATAGATTCCAGAGTCCTTTTTCCACACGTTTTTCATGTGCTCTCTAAATCCATAAGGCTTATTAAATCCAGACTGGTGGTATGGAAGTCTAAAGCACGAACACCACCAAGTGCCACAATTAGTAATAGACACCATGTATCTACCAAAATTCGCTAAAAGCTCTAAATTCGAGCTCTAATTTTCAATACGTCTACTCGTTTTAGAGATACAGGGGGGGGTTGAAAATCACATTTTTCCGTTTAACAATATAATGTTTTTAATGCGATGCGACTATGTTGATACTGTAATCGCCATGCCTCTATCAATTTTTGATAAAAGTTCTTGATGATTCTAACATTAGGGAATTTTTTTTTATTCCTGTATGGAAAAATGTTACGGAAAAAATCCTTAGGGAAATATAATCCTTAATAAAATTCCAGAGAGAATTACTCTAGAAAAAATAAATCCAGAGTCAAGGTTTTTTTCCATTGTGGAAAATTGATTTTCATGAAAGAAACCAGATTTTCTATCTGGAATTTAAAATCCAGCTGGAGCTGTGTTGCAACTGTTAGTGTTGCGAGAAATGCGAATATATGACGCGGTCCTTCTGCTTGTTATGGGTTCGAGCTACGCTACGCCACGCATCTTCCCTCCTTCTTCTTACTAAGTGAGGTCCTCATTATTCAAATCGTCTTTCTCCTGGCGTTGGCAAATACATGTGGTCATGCGGGCCATGGAGTGTGGGCGATGGCGAGCCGCAGTATCGTACTGATCCAGCTCGACCGTCCTGAGATCGGTATCGGACAAGAAATCGGCTGTGAGAGGAGAGCACCGCCTGGGAGAGAGACGGGGAGTGAGCAGGTCGGAGGTGACGGTTGAGTGGGGATCAGTGCGTGGCGTGAGGCTAGGGTCGGGGTATAGGGATCCGCTGTCGAGACTGGAGAAAAATGAATCTACACTACAGGGTCGGTCCGGGATGTGAACTAACTGGGGACTTCTCGCATCCTCTGCGAGAATCATACCCCTAGACCAACGGACCGTGGCGTTGAACGTGGGACTCGTCTCGGTGCTTGTAGTGACAGTGAGAAAAAGAAGAGCGGGGCTGCACGAACGAAAATCGCAAAAGAATAACGTGCGTGCCTCCAGAGAGAATTGAACTCTCGACCCCCAGTTTACTAGACTGGTGCTCTAGCCGCTGAGCTATGGAGGCATCCGCGGATGCAGACAACAACGCACCGACCCTGTTTGCGGTATGCGGCTGGTGAGTCAGACGCCTTCAAGGGGCAAAAGGGAAGGTCCCACCGAGATTTGAACTCGGATCGCAGGATTCAGAGTCCTGAGTGCTAACCATTACACCATGGGACCTTGCGCGAACGGATGGGTTGAGCGGGTCGATGTATTTGCACCGGGTCGGGTGACGGGACGTGGTAGAAGGAAGAAAGAAATGAAAAATGACGTCCGACGAGGATGAGATTCGAACTCACGCGGGCAGAGCCCATTGGATTAGCAGTCCAACGCCTTAACCACTCGGCCACCTCGTCATGATGAGGAGGGCAGACGGCGAGCGAAAATGACTCTTGACCCAACTACAGATGCATTGGGTGAGACTGCAGCCTGCAGCCGAGGCCCGCCCGAGGCCTCCGCCTCCGTCCGAGAGGGCTGGCGATGGGAGGGCGCCTGTGCTGTGCGCTTAGTGCGTGCAATCGATGCATCAAAAGAAATTCCGATACCGGGAATCGAACCCGAGCCTCCTGGGTGAGAGCCAGGTATCCTAGCCACTAGACCATATCGGATGGATACGCATCTGGGCAGAATAGCAGGTTGGCGTGTGAACAGCTGTGGTGTGGAGAGGATGGCGCAAGTAGCCGCGATACGGCAAAATACAGGTCGCCCAACGTGGGGCTCGAACCCACGACCCTGGGATTAAGAGTCCCATGCTCTACCGACTGAGCTAGCCGGGCGCCACTTGTCGCACCGTAGTCAAGCGCCAGCCATAACGAAGACGAGTGGCTGGGCGGCGGCGGTTGTCGGTCGGCCTGACGAACCACTCTATACAGACGGAAGTGAGAAAAAAAAAGGGTGGAGGTGCGGGGTATCGATCCCCGGTCCTCTCGCATGCAAAGCGAGCGCTCTACCGTCTGAGCTACACCCCCAACTTGCTCAATTTTTGACAACTGAAGCAGTCGGGCGTGCTCCAGTGCAGGCAGAAGGTGCGACAAACAATTTGTCCGCAGTCGGTAGGACTCGAACCTACGCTCCCAGAGGGAAACTGATTTCTAGTCAGTCGCCTTAACCACTCGGCCACGACTGCAAGCAACGGCAGTCGTCGCTGCAGATTATGCCAAGGCAAAAATGACGGTGGCCGAGAAGGCGGGGGCGGGAGCCATTCCCCACCCCAGCCGACGGCGAGCGTGCCGAGTCAGCGCTGCCAGCGTAAGCAGGCAAAACCGGTGTCGTTGTAGTGACAAGCTAGCGCGCCGGCCACGGGGCAGTGATCATGCTGGCCTTCTCGTGGGACATGCACAGGTAACAGTCACCTCGTGCCCCAAAGCTCTCTCGTGCAGTAGTAGTGGCAGCAGCAGCAGCAGCAGCAGCACGGGCGGCAAGAGCGGCGGCGGCGGCGACATCAGTGCATGAGCCGTCGTGTAGCCGTGATCGTATAGTGGTCAGTACCTCGCGTTGTGGCCGCGATAACCCAGGTTCGAATCCTGGTCACGGCACGACTTTGTTGACACTTTTCTTTGCTCCTCCAGCTCCTCTGCCCTTTCGTTTCAGGACGGTAACGTGGACACGCCGTCTTCAGGGGCAAAAGAGGACGCTCGCCCAACGTGGGACTTGAACCCACGACCCTGGGATTAAAAGTCCCATGCTCTACCGACTGAGCTAGCTGGGCTCATATCACACTGACCGCAAAATAAAAAGAGCAAAAACAATACACAACAAAAGAAAAAGAAACGAAAGGTTTCGGTTCGGGTCGAGGGAGAAATGGACAAGGACAAGACGACAGACCAAAAGAGCAATGGGAGTCCAGCTGCCGAAACCCGGGATTGAACCGGGGACATTTAGATCTTCAGTCTAACGCTCTCCCAACTGAGCTATTTCGGCCGGATGCCACGTGGGCCCGACCCACACGACCAAGAGTCGCCTCGGCCTCGGCCTCGGCCTCGTCGTCCACCATGGCCGCGCTGCCCGACGTGCACACACACACTCCTCTCTTTATCGCTCCTGCCAGGCCAGGCCACGCAGCGACAAACTCTCACCAAAACCCTTCGTCGCGGCAAGCCAAGACGCGTCTAGCACATTTCTCCGGCCAAGTGTCGTGGACTCTAAAAAGCTGACGCCCCCGGGTGGGGTCGAACCACCAACCTTTCGGTTAACAGCCGAACGCGCTAACCATTGCGCCACGGAGGCCACTTGCACTTCCTCCCTCCACGCCAGGATCATATTGTGCAAAGCCAGTCAGTCGCGTCCTCTATCGCAACTTGCCCCGCGTCACGAAAAAGATTGCATCGGCCGGGAATCGAACCCGGGTCGCCCGCGTGGCAGGCGAGCATTCTACCACTGAACCACCGATGCTGATGGGGGCAAGACGGCTTGCAAAGCGTTCCGATTTTTGAGAGAGCCTTCTCCGCGGCTGAGCGAGAAAACTCAAGGGAAGGATGTGGGTGGCACGTTTTAAGCCAAGGTGGGCTGGGCGTCTTCTCAAGATGCTTGGAACCGTTACCGATGACGTGTCGTCTGCTCTTCCGACGCTCGAATCGGTAGAAGCGTCAGCGGGCGTTCCTTACACCAGTCCTCGGTAGTATAGTGGTCAGTATCCCCGCCTGTCACGCGGGAGACCGGGGTTCGATTCCCCGCCGGGGAGGTACTTTTTCTTCTTTTATGAATGAGGATCTCACTTGGTAAGAAGAAGAAAGGAACAAGACGGCCGCGACCCATAACAAACGAACATAACCCGATCAGAGAATAATCGAAAATTGCACATACATGTTTCGCATGAATTTGATAGATTTGTATTCTATCCCAGCTTTAAATCCCTTAAAGAAAAATACTATGGAAAATTTTGTTCTGGGATTAAAAATCTAGAGACGATAAAATCTCTTGAGGAATTGAAACACTTTTCCGTATGGAAAATGTATAGATTCCAGAGTCCTTTTTCCACACGTTTTTCATGTGCTCTCTAAATCCATAAGGCTTATTAAATCCAGACTGGTGGTATGGAAGTCTAAAGCACGAACACCACCAAGTGCCACAATTAGTAATAGACACCATGTATCTACCAAAATTCGCTAAAAGCTCTAAATTCGAGCTCTAATTTTCAATACGTCTACTCGTTTTAGAGATACAGGGGGGGGTTGAAAATCACATTTTTCCGTTTAACAATATAATGTTTTTAATGCGATGCGACTATGTTGATACTGTAATCGCCATGCCTCTATCAATTTTTGATAAAAGTTCTTGATGATTCTAACATTAGGGAATTTTTTTTTATTCCTGTATGGAAAAATGTTACGGAAAAAATCCTTAGGGAAATATAATCCTTAATAAAATTCCAGAGAGAATTACTCTAGAAAAAATAAATCCAGAGTCAAGGTTTTTTTCCATTGTGGAAAATTGATTTTCATGAAAGAAACCAGATTTTCTATCTGGAATTTAAAATCCAGCTGGAGCTGTGTTGCAACTGTTAGTGTTGCGAGAAATGCGAATATATGACGCGGTCCTTCTGCTTGTTATGGGTTCGAGCTACGCTACGCCACGCATCTTCCCTCCTTCTTCTTACTAAGTGAGGTCCTCATTATTCAAATCGTCTTTCTCCTGGCGTTGGCAAATACATGTGGTCATGCGGGCCATGGAGTGTGGGCGATGGCGAGCCGCAGTATCGTACTGATCCAGCTCGACCGTCCTGAGATCGGTATCGGACAAGAAATCGGCTGTGAGAGGAGAGCACCGCCTGGGAGAGAGACGGGGAGTGAGCAGGTCGGAGGTGACGGTTGAGTGGGGATCAGTGCGTGGCGTGAGGCTAGGGTCGGGGTATAGGGATCCGCCCGCGTAAAATACTTCAGCTTGTTTTGCTCGCATACTCGTCGTTTTCTTGGAGTCAGAAAACGACTAGCATAGTACGAAAATACGACGAAATACCCAGGTTCTTCGTCGTTATTCCGTTCGTTTGACGTAGAACCGCGGTCGTACCGGGGTCGTTTTTCTGGTAAAAACCACGACGAGAGAGCGACGAGAAAACGGCGACCCACTCAGCGCAGGTGCCGCCTTATTCTCGTCGTTTTTCGGTCGCATTCTGGTAGCAGCAGAAAGAGGAAGAGGCAAAACGATCGGCCGCCGGGGGGCGGGCTCGAACCAGTGACCGAGCAGTCGCCAGGTCGGTACGGTATCCACCTGGCCAGGGTGAATGCTCGACAACAGCGCGGCCGGAACCCCATCCAATGCTGACCCGCACTCCTCTCGACTCAGTCCACTCTGAGCGTTGTAGAACTGGACTGCGTGGAGACTGCGTCATGAGCAGGACAGATGTGTCGAAACCCTGCTGAGAAGTCAGTGCTTGAAAGCACGCAGTCCAGTTCTACAACGCTCAGAGTGGACTGAGTCGAGAGGAGTGCGGGTCAGCATTGGATGGGGTTCCGGCCGCGCTGTTGTCGAGCATTCACCCTGGCCAGGTGGATACCGTACCGACCTGGCGACTGCTCGGTCACTGGTTCGAGCCCGCCCCCCGGCGGCCGATCGTTTTGCCTCTTCCTCTTTCTGCTGCTACCAGAATGCGACCGAAAAACGACGAGAATAAGGCGGCACCTGCGCTGAGTGGGTCGCCGTTTTCTCGTCGCTCTCTCGTCGTGGTTTTTACCAGAAAAACGACCCCGGTACGACCGCGGTTCTACGTCAAACGAACGGAATAACGACGAAGAACCTGGGTATTTCGTCGTATTTTCGTACTATGCTAGTCGTTTTCTGACTCCAAGAAAACGACGAGTATGCGAGCAAAACAAGCTGAAGTATTTTACGCGGGCGCTGTCGAGACTGGAGAAAAATGAATCTACACTACAGGGTCGGTCCGGGATGTGAACTAACTGGGGACTTCTCGCATCCTCTGCGAGAATCATACCCCTAGACCAACGGACCGTGGCGTTGAACGTGGGACTCGTCTCGGTGCTTGTAGTGACAGTGAGAAAAAGAAGAGCGGGGCTGCACGAACGAAAATCGCAAAAGAATAACGTGCGTGCCTCCAGAGAGAATTGAACTCTCGACCCCCAGTTTACTAGACTGGTGCTCTAGCCGCTGAGCTATGGAGGCATCCGCGGATGCAGACAACAACGCACCGACCCTGTTTGCGGTATGCGGCTGGTGAGTCAGACGCCTTCAAGGGGCAAAAGGGAAGGTCCCACCGAGATTTGAACTCGGATCGCAGGATTCAGAGTCCTGAGTGCTAACCATTACACCATGGGACCTTGCGCGAACGGATGGGTTGAGCGGGTCGATGTATTTGCACCGGGTCGGGTGACGGGACGTGGTAGAAGGAAGAAAGAAATGAAAAATGACGTCCGACGAGGATGAGATTCGAACTCACGCGGGCAGAGCCCATTGGATTAGCAGTCCAACGCCTTAACCACTCGGCCACCTCGTCATGATGAGGAGGGCAGACGGCGAGCGAAAATGACTCTTGACCCAACTACAGATGCATTGGGTGAGACTGCAGCCTGCAGCCGAGGCCCGCCCGAGGCCTCCGCCTCCGTCCGAGAGGGCTGGCGATGGGAGGGCGCCTGTGCTGTGCGCTTAGTGCGTGCAATCGATGCATCAAAAGAAATTCCGATACCGGGAATCGAACCCGAGCCTCCTGGGTGAGAGCCAGGTATCCTAGCCACTAGACCATATCGGATGGATACGCATCTGGGCAGAATAGCAGGTTGGCGTGTGAACAGCTGTGGTGTGGAGAGGATGGCGCAAGTAGCCGCGATACGGCAAAATACAGGTCGCCCAACGTGGGGCTCGAACCCACGACCCTGGGATTAAGAGTCCCATGCTCTACCGACTGAGCTAGCCGGGCGCCACTTGTCGCACCGTAGTCAAGCGCCAGCCATAACGAAGACGAGTGGCTGGGCGGCGGCGGTTGTCGGTCGGCCTGACGAACCACTCTATACAGACGGAAGTGAGAAAAAAAAAGGGTGGAGGTGCGGGGTATCGATCCCCGGTCCTCTCGCATGCAAAGCGAGCGCTCTACCGTCTGAGCTACACCCCCAACTTGCTCAATTTTTGACAACTGAAGCAGTCGGGCGTGCTCCAGTGCAGGCAGAAGGTGCGACAAACAATTTGTCCGCAGTCGGTAGGACTCGAACCTACGCTCCCAGAGGGAAACTGATTTCTAGTCAGTCGCCTTAACCACTCGGCCACGACTGCAAGCAACGGCAGTCGTCGCTGCAGATTATGCCAAGGCAAAAATGACGGTGGCCGAGAAGGCGGGGGCGGGAGCCATTCCCCACCCCAGCCGACGGCGAGCGTGCCGAGTCAGCGCTGCCAGCGTAAGCAGGCAAAACCGGTGTCGTTGTAGTGACAAGCTAGCGCGCCGGCCACGGGGCAGTGATCATGCTGGCCTTCTCGTGGGACATGCACAGGTAACAGTCACCTCGTGCCCCAAAGCTCTCTCGTGCAGTAGTAGTGGCAGCAGCAGCAGCAGCAGCAGCACGGGCGGCAAGAGCGGCGGCGGCGGCGACATCAGTGCATGAGCCGTCGTGTAGCCGTGATCGTATAGTGGTCAGTACCTCGCGTTGTGGCCGCGATAACCCAGGTTCGAATCCTGGTCACGGCACGACTTTGTTGACACTTTTCTTTGCTCCTCCAGCTCCTCTGCCCGTTCGTTTCAGGACGGTAACGTGGACACGCCGTCTTCAGGGGCAAAAGAGGACGCTCGCCCAACGTGGGACTTGAACCCACGACCCTGGGATTAAAAGTCCCATGCTCTACCGACTGAGCTAGCTGGGCTCATATCACACTGACCGCAAAATAAAAAGAGCAAAAACAATACACAACAAAAGAAAAAGAAACGAAAGGTTTCGGTTCGGGTCGAGGGAGAAATGGACAAGGACAAGACGACAGACCAAAAGAGCAATGGGAGTCCAGCTGCCGAAACCCGGGATTGAACCGGGGACATTTAGATCTTCAGTCTAACGCTCTCCCAACTGAGCTATTTCGGCCGGTTGCCACGTGGGCCCGACCCACACGACCAAGAGTCGCCTCGGCCTCGGCCTCGGCCTCGTCGTCCACCATGGCCGCGCTGCCCGACGTGCACACACACACTCCTCTCTTTATCGCTCCTGCCAGGCCAGGCCACGCAGCGACAAACTCTCACCAAAACCCTTCGTCGCGGCAAGCCAAGACGCGTCTAGCACATTTCTCCGGCCAAGTGTCGTGGACTCTAAAAAGCTGACGCCCCCGGGTGGGGTCGAACCACCAACCTTTCGGTTAACAGCCGAACGCGCTAACCATTGCGCCACGGAGGCCACTTGCACTTCCTCCCTCCACGCCAGGATCATATTGTGCAAAGCCAGTCAGTCGCGTCCTCTATCGCAACTTGCCCCGCGTCACGAAAAAGATTGCATCGGCCGGGAATCGAACCCGGGTCGCCCGCGTGGCAGGCGAGCATCCCAACTTTCTAGGTATGAATAATCTTATGTAAAAACACCCAGCAGCTGCGCTGCATAAATATTCATTGTAAAATTCCACAAGGCATTTTCCTGTGCGTAAATCCTATTCGTAACAATTATCTTCTATTGTGCTCCATGCATCTAATTTATTTTTAAGTGTTCTTGCTGTTCTATTTTCTTCTTACATCAGGTATAAATGTTTAAGTGTAACTTCCATTTTCATATGATAAAACTCTTAAAACATGTATTATAAAAACCATGTCGCACTACCATATCTTGTTTCGTTCCGCAAATAACTTTTTACATGTGCTTCTAAAGCAAATATGTCATTATCCTATCTGCCTTTTTTAATTGCATCTTCCTTTTTTCTTCTTCTTCCTCTGCAATCCACTTTTTTTAGGTATATTAACATTTTAACAGTGTTTATGTTTTATTACTTATAACTGCAATGTTCTATTTTATGATGCAATAAAATGCTTTTAATACTGAACCACCGATGCTGATGGGGGCAAGACGGCTTGCAAAGCGTTCCGATTTTTGAGAGAGCCTTCTCCGCGGCTGAGCGAGAAAACTCAAGGGAAGGATGTGGGTGGCACGTTTTAAGCCAAGGTGGGCTGGGCGTCTTCTCAAGATGCTTGGAACCGTTACCGATGACGTGTCGTCTGCTCTTCCGACGCTCGAATCGGTAGAAGCGTCAGCGGGCGTTCCTTACACCAGTCCTCGGTAGTATAGTGGTCAGTATCCCCGCCTGTCACGCGGGAGACCGGGGTTCGATTCCCCGCCGGGGAGGTACTTTTTCTTCTTTTATGAATGAGGATCTCACTTGGTAAGAAGAAGAAAGGAACAAGACGGCCGCGACCCATAACAAACGAACATAACCCGATCAGAGAATAATCGAAAATTGCACATACATGTTTCGCATGAATTTGATAGATTTGTATTCTATCCCAGCTTTAAATCCCTTAAAGAAAAATACTATGGAAAATTTTGTTCTGGGATTAAAAATCTAGAGACGATAAAATCTCTTGAGGAATTGAAACACTTTTCCGTATGGAAAATGTATAGATTCCAGAGTCCTTTTTCCACACGTTTTTCATGTGCTCTCTAAATCCATAAGGCTTATTAAATCCAGACTGGTGGTATGGAAGTCTAAAGCACGAACACCACCAAGTGCCACAATTAGTAATAGACACCATGTATCTACCAAAATTCGCTAAAAGCTCTAAATTCGAGCTCTAATTTTCAATACGTCTACTCGTTTTAGAGATACAGGGGGGGTTGAAAATCACATTTTTCCGTTTAACAATATAATGTTTTTAATGCGATGCGACTATGTTGATACTGTAATCGCCATGCCTCTATCAATTTTTGATAAAAGTTCTTGATGATTCTAACATTAGGGAATTTTTTTTTATTCCTGTATGGAAAAATGTTACGGAAAAAATCCTTAGGGAAATATAATCCTTAATAAAATTCCAGAGAGAATTACTCTAGAAAAAATAAATCCAGAGTCAAGGTTTTTTTCCATTGTGGAAAATTGATTTTCATGAAAGAAACCAGATTTTCTATCTGGAATTTAAAATCCAGCTGGAGCTGTGTTGCAACTGTTAGTGTTGCGAGAAATGCGAATATATGACGCGGTCCTTCTGCTTGTTATGGGTTCGAGCTACGCTACGCCACGCATCTTCCCTCCTTCTTCTTACTAAGTGAGGTCCTCATTATTCAAATCGTCTTTCTCCTGGCGTTGGCAAATACATGTGGTCATGCGGGCCATGGAGTGTGGGCGATGGCGAGCCGCAGTATCGTACTGATCCAGCTCGACCGTCCTGAGATCGGTATCGGACAAGAAATCGGCTGTGAGAGGAGAGCACCGCCTGGGAGAGAGACGGGGAGTGAGCAGGTCGGAGGTGACGGTTGAGTGGGGATCAGTGCGTGGCGTGAGGCTAGGGTCGGGGTATAGGGATCCGCTGTCGAGACTGGAGAAAAATGAATCTACACTACAGGGTCGGTCCGGGATGTGAACTAACTGGGGACTTCTCGCATCCTCTGCGAGAATCATACCCCTAGACCAACGGACCGTGGCGTTGAACGTGGGACTCGTCTCGGTGCTTGTAGTGACAGTGAGAAAAAGAAGAGCGGGGCTGCACGAACGAAAATCGCAAAAGAATAACGTGCGTGCCTCCAGAGAGAATTGAACTCTCGACCCCCAGTTTACTAGACTGGTGCTCTAGCCGCTGAGCTATGGAGGCATCCGCGGATGCAGACAACAACGCACCGACCCTGTTTGCGGTATGCGGCTGGTGAGTCAGACGCCTTCAAGGGGCAAAAGGGAAGGTCCCACCGAGATTTGAACTCGGATCGCAGGATTCAGAGTCCTGAGTGCTAACCATTACACCATGGGACCTTGCGCGAACGGATGGGTTGAGCGGGTCGATGTATTTGCACCGGGTCGGGTGACGGGACGTGGTAGAAGGAAGAAAGAAATGAAAAATGACGTCCGACGAGGATGAGATTCGAACTCACGCGGGCAGAGCCCATTGGATTAGCAGTCCAACGCCTTAACCACTCGGCCACCTCGTCATGATGAGGAGGGCAGACGGCGAGCGAAAATGACTCTTGACCCAACTACAGATGCATTGGGTGAGACTGCAGCCTGCAGCCGAGGCCCGCCCGAGGCCTCCGCCTCCGTCCGAGAGGGCTGGCGATGGGAGGGCGCCTGTGCTGTGCGCTTAGTGCGTGCAATCGATGCATCAAAAGAAATTCCGATACCGGGAATCGAACCCGAGCCTCCTGGGTGAGAGCCAGGTATCCTAGCCACTAGACCATATCGGATGGATACGCATCTGGGCAGAATAGCAGGTTGGCGTGTGAACAGCTGTGGTGTGGAGAGGATGGCGCAAGTAGCCGCGATACGGCAAAATACAGGTCGCCCAACGTGGGGCTCGAACCCACGACCCTGGGATTAAGAGTCCCATGCTCTACCGACTGAGCTAGCCGGGCGCCACTTGTCGCACCGTAGTCAAGCGCCAGCCATAACGAAGACGAGTGGCTGGGCGGCGGCGGTTGTCGGTCGGCCTGACGAACCACTCTATACAGACGGAAGTGAGAAAAAAAAAGGGTGGAGGTGCGGGGTATCGATCCCCGGTCCTCTCGCATGCAAAGCGAGCGCTCTACCGTCTGAGCTACACCCCCAACTTGCTCAATTTTTGACAACTGAAGCAGTCGGGCGTGCTCCAGTGCAGGCAGAAGGTGCGACAAACAATTTGTCCGCAGTCGGTAGGACTCGAACCTACGCTCCCAGAGGGAAACTGATTTCTAGTCAGTCGCCTTAACCACTCGGCCACGACTGCAAGCAACGGCAGTCGTCGCTGCAGATTATGCCAAGGCAAAAATGACGGTGGCCGAGAAGGCGGGGGCGGGAGCCATTCCCCACCCCAGCCGACGGCGAGCGTGCCGAGTCAGCGCTGCCAGCGTAAGCAGGCAAAACCGGTGTCGTTGTAGTGACAAGCTAGCGCGCCGGCCACGGGGCAGTGATCATGCTGGCCTTCTCGTGGGACATGCACAGGTAACAGTCACCTCGTGCCCCAAAGCTCTCTCGTGCAGTAGTAGTGGCAGCAGCAGCAGCAGCAGCAGCACGGGCGGCAAGAGCGGCGGCGGCGGCGACATCAGTGCATGAGCCGTCGTGTAGCCGTGATCGTATAGTGGTCAGTACCTCGCGTTGTGGCCGCGATAACCCAGGTTCGAATCCTGGTCACGGCACGACTTTGTTGACACTTTTCTTTGCTCCTCCAGCTCCTCTGCCCTTTCGTTTCAGGACGGTAACGTGGACACGCCGTCTTCAGGGGCAAAAGAGGACGCTCGCCCAACGTGGGACTTGAACCCACGACCCTGGGATTAAAAGTCCCATGCTCTACCGACTGAGCTAGCTGGGCTCATATCACACTGACCGCAAAATAAAAAGAGCAAAAACAATACACAACAAAAGAAAAAGAAACGAAAGGTTTCGGTTCGGGTCGAGGGAGAAATGGACAAGGACAAGACGACAGACCAAAAGAGCAATGGGAGTCCAGCTGCCGAAACCCGGGATTGAACCGGGGACATTTAGATCTTCAGTCTAACGCTCTCCCAACTGAGCTATTTCGGCCGGATGCCACGTGGGCCCGACCCACACGACCAAGAGTCGCCTCGGCCTCGGCCTCGGCCTCGTCGTCCACCATGGCCGCGCTGCCCGACGTGCACACACACACTCCTCTCTTTATCGCTCCTGCCAGGCCAGGCCACGCAGCGACAAACTCTCACCAAAACCCTTCGTCGCGGCAAGCCAAGACGCGTCTAGCACATTTCTCCGGCCAAGTGTCGTGGACTCTAAAAAGCTGACGCCCCCGGGTGGGGTCGAACCACCAACCTTTCGGTTAACAGCCGAACGCGCTAACCATTGCGCCACGGAGGCCACTTGCACTTCCTCCCTCCACGCCAGGATCATATTGTGCAAAGCCAGTCAGTCGCGTCCTCTATCGCAACTTGCCCCGCGTCACGAAAAAGATTGCATCGGCCGGGAATCGAACCCGGGTCGCCCGCGTGGCAGGCGAGCATTCTACCACTGAACCACCGATGCTGATGGGGGCAAGACGGCTTGCAAAGCGTTCCGATTTTTGAGAGAGCCTTCTCCGCGGCTGAGCGAGAAAACTCAAGGGAAGGATGTGGGTGGCACGTTTTAAGCCAAGGTGGGCTGGGCGTCTTCTCAAGATGCTTGGAACCGTTACCGATGACGTGTCGTCTGCTCTTCCGACGCTCGAATCGGTAGAAGCGTCAGCGGGCGTTCCTTACACCAGTCCTCGGTAGTATAGTGGTCAGTATCCCCGCCTGTCACGCGGGAGACCGGGGTTCGATTCCCCGCCGGGGAGGTACTTTTTCTTCTTTTATGAATGAGGATCTCACTTGGTAAGAAGAAGAAAGGAACAAGACGGCCGCGACCCATAACAAACGAACATAACCCGATCAGAGAATAATCGAAAATTGCACATACATGTTTCGCATGAATTTGATAGATTTGTATTCTATCCCAGCTTTAAATCCCTTAAAGAAAAATACTATGGAAAATTTTGTTCTGGGATTAAAAATCTAGAGACGATAAAATCTCTTGAGGAATTGAAACACTTTTCCGTATGGAAAATGTATAGATTCCAGAGTCCTTTTTCCACACGTTTTTCATGTGCTCTCTAAATCCATAAGGCTTATTAAATCCAGACTGGTGGTATGGAAGTCTAAAGCACGAACACCACCAAGTGCCACAATTAGTAATAGACACCATGTATCTACCAAAATTCGCTAAAAGCTCTAAATTCGAGCTCTAATTTTCAATACGTCTACTCGTTTTAGAGATACAGGGGGGGGTTGAAAATCACATTTTTCCGTTTAACAATATAATGTTTTTAATGCGATGCGACTATGTTGATACTGTAATCGCCATGCCTCTATCAATTTTTGATAAAAGTTCTTGATGATTCTAACATTAGGGAATTTTTTTTTATTCCTGTATGGAAAAATGTTACGGAAAAAATCCTTAGGGAAATATAATCCTTAATAAAATTCCAGAGAGAATTACTCTAGAAAAAATAAATCCAGAGTCAAGGTTTTTTTCCATTGTGGAAAATTGATTTTCATGAAAGAAACCAGATTTTCTATCTGGAATTTAAAATCCAGCTGGAGCTGTGTTGCAACTGTTAGTGTTGCGAGAAATGCGAATATATGACGCGGTCCTTCTGCTTGTTATGGGTTCGAGCTACGCTACGCCACGCATCTTCCCTCCTTCTTCTTACTAAGTGAGGTCCTCATTATTCAAATCGTCTTTCTCCTGGCGTTGGCAAATACATGTGGTCATGCGGGCCATGGAGTGTGGGCGATGGCGAGCCGCAGTATCGTACTGATCCAGCTCGACCGTCCTGAGATCGGTATCGGACAAGAAATCGGCTGTGAGAGGAGAGCACCGCCTGGGAGAGAGACGGGGAGTGAGCAGGTCGGAGGTGACGGTTGAGTGGGGATCAGTGCGTGGCGTGAGGCTAGGGTCGGGGTATAGGGATCCGCTGTCGAGACTGGAGAAAAATGAATCTACACTACAGGGTCGGTCCGGGATGTGAACTAACTGGGGACTTCTCGCATCCTCTGCGAGAATCATACCCCTAGACCAACGGACCGTGGCGTTGAACGTGGGACTCGTCTCGGTGCTTGTAGTGACAGTGAGAAAAAGAAGAGCGGGGCTGCACGAACGAAAATCGCAAAAGAATAACGTGCGTGCCTCCAGAGAGAATTGAACTCTCGACCCCCAGTTTACTAGACTGGTGCTCTAGCCGCTGAGCTATGGAGGCATCCGCGGATGCAGACAACAACGCACCGACCCTGTTTGCGGTATGCGGCTGGTGAGTCAGACGCCTTCAAGGGGCAAAAGGGAAGGTCCCACCGAGATTTGAACTCGGATCGCAGGATTCAGAGTCCTGAGTGCTAACCATTACACCATGGGACCTTGCGCGAACGGATGGGTTGAGCGGGTCGATGTATTTGCACCGGGTCGGGTGACGGGACGTGGTAGAAGGAAGAAAGAAATGAAAAATGACGTCCGACGAGGATGAGATTCGAACTCACGCGGGCAGAGCCCATTGGATTAGCAGTCCAACGCCTTAACCACTCGGCCACCTCGTCATGATGAGGAGGGCAGACGGCGAGCGAAAATGACTCTTGACCCAACTACAGATGCATTGGGTGAGACTGCAGCCTGCAGCCGAGGCCCGCCCGAGGCCTCCGCCTCCGTCCGAGAGGGCTGGCGATGGGAGGGCGCCTGTGCTGTGCGCTTAGTGCGTGCAATCGATGCATCAAAAGAAATTCCGATACCGGGAATCGAACCCGAGCCTCCTGGGTGAGAGCCAGGTATCCTAGCCACTAGACCATATCGGATGGATACGCATCTGGGCAGAATAGCAGGTTGGCGTGTGAACAGCTGTGGTGTGGAGAGGATGGCGCAAGTAGCCGCGATACGGCAAAATACAGGTCGCCCAACGTGGGGCTCGAACCCACGACCCTGGGATTAAGAGTCCCATGCTCTACCGACTGAGCTAGCCGGGCGCCACTTGTCGCACCGTAGTCAAGCGCCAGCCATAACGAAGACGAGTGGCTGGGCGGCGGCGGTTGTCGGTCGGCCTGACGAACCACTCTATACAGACGGAAGTGAGAAAAAAAAAGGGTGGAGGTGCGGGGTATCGATCCCCGGTCCTCTCGCATGCAAAGCGAGCGCTCTACCGTCTGAGCTACACCCCCAACTTGCTCAATTTTTGACAACTGAAGCAGTCGGGCGTGCTCCAGTGCAGGCAGAAGGTGCGACAAACAATTTGTCCGCAGTCGGTAGGACTCGAACCTACGCTCCCAGAGGGAAACTGATTTCTAGTCAGTCGCCTTAACCACTCGGCCACGACTGCAAGCAACGGCAGTCGTCGCTGCAGATTATGCCAAGGCAAAAATGACGGTGGCCGAGAAGGCGGGGGCGGGAGCCATTCCCCACCCCAGCCGACGGCGAGCGTGCCGAGTCAGCGCTGCCAGCGTAAGCAGGCAAAACCGGTGTCGTTGTAGTGACAAGCTAGCGCGCCGGCCACGGGGCAGTGATCATGCTGGCCTTCTCGTGGGACATGCACAGGTAACAGTCACCTCGTGCCCCAAAGCTCTCTCGTGCAGTAGTAGTGGCAGCAGCAGCAGCAGCAGCAGCACGGGCGGCAAGAGCGGCGGCGGCGGCGACATCAGTGCATGAGCCGTCGTGTAGCCGTGATCGTATAGTGGTCAGTACCTCGCGTTGTGGCCGCGATAACCCAGGTTCGAATCCTGGTCACGGCACGACTTTGTTGACACTTTTCTTTGCTCCTCCAGCTCCTCTGCCCTTTCGTTTCAGGACGGTAACGTGGACACGCCGTCTTCAGGGGCAAAAGAGGACGCTCGCCCAACGTGGGACTTGAACCCACGACCCTGGGATTAAAAGTCCCATGCTCTACCGACTGAGCTAGCTGGGCTCATATCACACTGACCGCAAAATAAAAAGAGCAAAAACAATACACAACAAAAGAAAAAGAAACGAAAGGTTTCGGTTCGAGTCGAGGGAGAAATGGACAAGGACAAGACGACAGACCAAAAGAGCAATGGGAGTCCAGCTGCCGAAACCCGGGATTGAACCGGGGACATTTAGATCTTCAGTCTAACGCTCTCCCAACTGAGCTATTTCGGCCGGTTGCCACGTGGGCCCGACCCACACGACCAAGAGTCGCCTCGGCCTCGGCCTCGGCCTCGTCGTCCACCATGGCCGCGCTGCCCGACGTGCACACACACACTCCTCTCTTTATCGCTCCTGCCAGGCCAGGCCACGCAGCGACAAACTCTCACCAAAACCCTTCGTCGCGGCAAGCCAAGACGCGTCTAGCACATTTCTCCGGCCAAGTGTCGTGGACTCTAAAAAGCTGACGCCCCCGGGTAGGGTCGAACCACCAACCTTTCGGTTAACAGCCGAACGCGCTAACCATTGCGCCACGGAGGCCACTTGCACTTCCTCCCTCCACGCCAGGATCATATTGTGCAAAGCCAGTCAGTCGCGTCCTCTATCGCAACTTGCCCCGCGTCACGAAAAAGATTGCATCGGCCGGGAATCGAACCCGGGTCGCCCGCGTGGCAGGCGAGCATTCTGTGTCATGGGCGAGGGCGTGCGCCGCAACACCAGAGTGGAGAGGTGCATCGCCGGGTCGGGTAGCGCTGACAAGCCCGACATCGTCGTCATGGACAACAACGCCAAGACGGCACTCATCGTTGACATCTGTTGTCCATACGAAAAGCGCTACCACGCCCTGGAAGTGGCCCGGCGGTACAAGGAAGTGAAGTATGACCACCTTGTCCAGCACCTCAAGGGCCGTGGCTTCGAGGCATCAGCTGCAGCCATTGTTGTGGGCAGCTTGGGCTCATGGGACCCAGCAAATAATCCGGTCCTGAACCAGCTGGGAATCCCGAAGTTCCGCCAGAACACCCTCAAAAGGAAGTGCGTGTCAGACGCGATCCGGTGGTCACGAGACATCTATGTGGAGCATGTAACACAGCGCAGGCAGTTTACACAAAATGTCACCCTAACAGCCCACTGACCACCGGCAGAGTCGTCACCCTTCACTCTGTCGGACAAGCAAGCAAGTAAACTTCTTATGTGCATCTTGCGGATGCTCCCATCACTTCCTGCTACTCCATTCATTCTATCCTTTACTTGCTGCTGTAATTATATTGCTAATGGCTTTTCGCCTCCATTTTTATTCATCTAAAACCTATCTATGGCCTCTGGCAGTTACTTTATTCATTAATATAAAATTTAACTGTGGCTTTTGTCCTTGCTTTTATTATTATATAACTTATCTGTGGCCTCTGCCATTTACTTTTATTCATATAAAATCACTTATGGCTTCTCCCATCTACTTTTATCCATATAAAACTAAAACTTTTGCTTCGCCTTTATTTTTTAGGTATAAAGCCTAATTTCTTATGCTTCATGCTACCTTATTTTTACCTCTCACCTGTTTTATACGGTATGCACTTCTAAAATAATTTGTAATGCTTTTCATAACAACCC